>JASVER010000118.1:647985-845296 GCA_030449065.1 Oceanodroma leucorhoa
GCCGGCGGGGCGGCCGGCGCGGGGGCAGGATGGTCGGGGAGCGCGGGTGGCGCGGCGGGCGCGATGGAGCCGCCTGAGGGCTGGGACCCGTACGGGCGGCCGGCCCGGCGGACGCAGTGGCTGGTGAGCGCCCTGGCCTACCACTACGGGCTGGACCGCGGCGTGGAGAACGAGATCGTCGTGCTGGCCACCGGCCTGGACCAGTACCTGCAGGAGATCTTCCACCACCTGGACTGCGCCGGGGCGGGCAGGATCCCCGGCGAGGACTTCCGGACGCTGTGCCAGGTGCTGGGGCTGGAGGAGGCGGCGGAGGCGGCGGCCGACCCCGAGGAGTGCGCGGGGCTGTGGGAGGGCCTCTCCGCCGAGCTCACCTTCCGCCAGTTCCACGCCCGCCTCTGCGGCTACTTCAGCACCAAGGCGGGCAGCGCCCCGCGCCGCGCCGTGCCGCGCCTGCCGCTGGGCCGGGAGAGCGAGCACATCGAGACCCAGATCCGGCTCCGCAGCCCCCGCCGCCGCCGCCGGAGGGAGCCGGCCGGGCCCGGCGCGGCGGGGCGGCCCGGCGGAGGGGGGGAGGCGGCGGGGCGGCGGCCGGCGGGGCCCTGCTCGCGGGAGTGCTACGAGGAGATCGTGGCGCTGGAGCAGGCCGAGGACCGCATCGCCAAGCTGGAGGAGGAGAACGGCAGCCTGCGGGAGCTGGTGGAGGACATGCGGGCCGCCCTGCAGAGCAGCGACGCCCGGTGCCTGGCCCTGCAGGTGAGTGCGCTGCCCGGCCCGGCTGCCCGCCCGGCCTCTGCAGGGTCTTCGAAGCCTCCCTACTGCTCGTGGCTGCGGCTTAGGTTACCCTCGATTAAAGTGTAGCTCAGGAAAGATGCTGCTCTCGGAAAGTCCGGTGTTGGTGACCTCTCCGGCCCCAGACTGATTTATAAAAATAGTATGGCAGAGACCTGGGCTGGTCTTTCATCTTCAGCATTAGTTTTTCAGCAAAGTTTGGTTACGTAGAGTCTTTAAGCAGAAATGTTGGGTTTTCACCAGTGTGACACTGTATACATTTAAGGGATGCTAAAATTTTATATGTCAGTTTAACAGACCTAAATGTATAATGCTGCTTTTTCTATTGCACATGCAGTCAGTTATATGCCAGTTATGCACCATTGTGTGTTTGGGTTTTTTTTCCAAAGTAAGAAAGAACTTCTGGATTCTTATCTGCACAAGCACGTGCAATTACTCAGTCATAAATATAGAAACACTCTAACATCAGAAACATTAGAAGTGTGTTTTCTTCAGAGGGTGGTCACGAGAGTTCAGAGTTGGAGCCAGTTCTGCAAACGGGCTGATGAATAGCCTCTGGCTCCTCTGCGGAGCCCCATTAATTCTGGGGCTGGTTTCTGTTTCCGCTGTATTGGCTCAAGTGAAACACATACGTACATAACAGCAGTTAAGTTACTCTGGCATGAAATAGCATAGAACAGGCAAAGCACCAAAGGGCTGAGTTCACCAGTTGTTCTGGCGGGTCTGATCAGGTTGGATTTAATACGAACACAGCGCTGACAGAACTCTGCTCCATGTGCGACACTTCCATGTGGCATTAGCTGGCTTGTCCATCCTCGCAACGTCCAGCATGGCAGGTGAAAGCCACTTTTACCATTTTCATTTGAAAAGTGAAAGGAAGTCAGAAACAAACACAAAGTCACCAGTCAAAGGCCCCGGAAAGAATCAGAAGCAGGACAAAGATTAGAGGTCCAGAACACCACCAGCTGCTCTTTGTTCACTTCTACTGAACACAACTTAAAAAACATAACTGGAAATATTTTTTTCAGCATACTACTTGGCTTTTGAGGACAAACTAAAGTAATGACATTAAAGCTATACAGAAACTTGTACAATAACCTAATTTTCCACTTTCATAAGTAGTTTTAAAATTAAATGTATAGATGCGTATTTAAAATATTTAAAAACTACTTTCCAGAGATTGTTTCCTTGTCTGTGTTTCGCAAAGGTAAGTAGCTTATTAGTTGCCGATCAACTGTATGGCATTAAAAAAAAACAACAAAAAACAATCCAGCCATTTTCAGTCTTGATTAAAATGTCAGTTGCTTTAAAATGCATTAATTTCTCCCTGCTTTCTGCTCCTGTTCATCATAGGTAGGACTGCGGAAAAGCCATGCTAACCATAAGGAAGAGGGGACCTGTTTTATAGGGAGTAAGAGACAGTTAACGCAGAACCACTCCCAGACCAAGTGCCTTCAAAGTGTCCTAAAGGAAGTGGAACTCATCCGGAGCTCCAGGGATGGGCAAATTGAAGAAGCAATTAGGTTCAATCAAGAGTTGGAAAGAGAGCTGAAGAGCTCTCAGGAAGCTCTGGTCAATCTAGAAGACTGCAATCGTAACCTGAAGAGAGAACAAGCAGAAATGAGGAAGAAGGTTGAAGAGGCAAGACACGCCGTCCTTAACAGTCTTGGCAAAGTGAAGGAGCTAGAAGTGAAAGCTAACGAAGTGCCACATCTGCAAATGTACATTCGGCAGCTAGAATTGGAACTGCAGCACTATAGGTAAGTTTGAGTCCGTCAAAAAACGCCTATAAACATCACAGTATTTTGTGATTGTAGCTTATTAAATGTCTCCAAATACATTTTCTAAAATGTAGCCAGAAGGAAATTAGAAGCTACTTATCAATTTTCTTGGTAGGGATCCATAACAGAACTGGGCCTGTTCAGTGGGAGGTAGGGCGAAATAAGGATGCTTGTTCTACAGAGAGCTGAAGTTACTCCTTAAATACACAACAACAGGACACAATGTAGTAATACTTCAAGAAAGCCCCAAAAGAAATTGCTGACAGGCCTTCAGAATCCATTTCCAACACACTTATTTTTTTACCTTAACTAACTAATATCGGTTCGGACATTTCCTGCTAGTTAAGTCACACATACAAAGCCAGCTGTAATCAGATGGCTGATACTCCATTTCTTATGAGAGCTGTTCAATTTGTCATACGAATTGGAGAAAAACACACAAGGCCAGCAGTTTTAAACTCTGCTGTGACTTTATCACTTCTTCATTGACAGAATATGTAATACTCCAGAAGAGAAATGTTAAAACACTTTCCTAAAACCACACAATAATATAGTGGGAGTCTCAAACAAAAACTACATCATCCAACTAAACCCCACTTTTGTAATAGCATAAATAAATAGGTTTCCAAAACTCAGAAAGTTGGTCACAAATTTAATAGCTCACTGCCTTTGTTGCTTTTTATCTCAGACAAAACTTGGACTCATTGATGGTTACTAAGTGCCAGGCAATTCTGCCCAAGTTTCAAACCAACCTATGGAATGAAATGTTGTTTATATTTTTACTGACCCAAAGTAAAGCTAATATTTAATATTTTTTTCCTAACTGTACTAAAACTAGTATTTTAATATATTGTCTGTTCTGAACTCCTTGTCTCTTCCTAAACTTATACTTCCTCTGTTTGCTTATAAGAATCCTTCACAGGGAGTTATTTGTAGCATCATAGCTATTGTACTGTTTTATGAAGTGAGGAAATTCTAAAAATAATCATTTTATCCGGTGTCTCTCTGTAATCATTGTGTATGTTAATACCTGTGTGGTTGCAGAAGATAAAAGCATTTATTTAAACATTTATAGGATTTTAAAAACACTGTGAGGGCACATGATGTCCAAGATGATTGTCATTTGCAGGGATGTCTGGACGAATGATACAACTCAGTGCTGAGAGAGATCATACTACTTGTCTAGTCTATCAAGTTCTCCCTCGCATGAGCACCAAAGACTTAAGATGAGTTCTTGTCCTGCAGAATTGCTTTTCCAAAGTATAATGAAGCATAAAAAAATCACCTATAAGCGGGTAGAGATGAACTAGTTAAAGACAATAAGAAATGTCAGCTGGGCCTTGCAGAGCAGGAACTTTTATGGATTACATCAAATAGTGTGAGTTTAAAAATGTAAGTTATATGTTCTTTGTAAGATAATCTTCATCTGTAATAATTATTTTAAAATTGCATGCTAATTTAAAGCTCAGGAATGGTGCTAGACTGACCATTTGGAAACTACACCCCTTTTTAGCCCCACGACACATTTAGCACAGGACCGGGCCAGCTTCCACATGCAAGATCCTTTAATGGGTCTTGATTCTATGTTAGCCATAAGCACTTCCATCTCCAGTCCATGTAATACGGCTCTTGGCTTAAACAGTTCAATAGCAGAGCTGCTTAATGATGATTGTGACCTGCATGCCTGTGGTCGTATTCCACAGTTCTGCAATATATGGAACACCATAATTCCACATATTCCACAGTGTGGCACAGAGGTGCCCAAACTGGCAGAAAACAGGCAAGGTAAGCAGTGCAGAGCTCTGTGCTACTGGGATGAAAGAGCTTACCGCTAGCATGGTTACGCTTGCCTCCGCCCTACGCAGCCATTGGCATCAGAGCTTGTCCCACTGCCTTTACTTGCTTACATTTGTGCTACAGATGGCACAAACTCCTTCTGCTCATAAAGAATCATCTTCTCCTGTTGTGCAGAAGTCCAAAACCCATGGGCATAGTTTGGGTGAGGTGCTAGGAAGTACATGTTAAGGGAAAGATGATGAGTTGGCCAAAGCGTAGAGATGGAGGAACGGCTGCTATATCCCGCAGGTTTCTCAGTCAATTGGCAAGTGTATTGCTTGTAATGTTATTTAAGTCAGTATGTATTTAAGTTAGTACTCCAGTGAGCAGTTTTCTCCATTTTCAAGTACCACAAAAAGTTTGTAAGCATGTAAGCAGGATCTAGGTTTGGCAAGAATTAATGCTGCAAGGTAGAAGCGGAAAGAAATGGGTGGGGATTTGAGTATACTGCAGAAAGCATTTAAGGTTGCAGATTCGTCTCCTGAGAATTCACCTTAACTGGCTTGGTATGGACTCTATTTTACTTCAGCCAAAGTCCAATTTCTTCCAGAGGGGATCATATTCAAGAATGAGACTGCTCTGTGAGTTTTTCATGCCGCTCCTATTTATACTTTTGCATTTCTAAAGTAAAGAAGAAAATGTTTTCTTCTTTTAGGTGTGAATTTTCAAAGCTCTTTAAGCATCTAAATCCCACTTCTAGACCTCCATCTTACACCAACTTGCTATCAGTTAGGCCTGGAATCACAACAATTACCTTAAATTATAATCCCTAACTCAGGAAACAACATAGTTTGCATCTATTCAGGAAAGCATTTAAGTACCTGCAAGTGATTAAATGCTTTCCTGAATTGGGGTACCTAATTACAGTTGCCTTTTCTGCCCACAGATTCATATTCTTGCAAATTAAATGCAAAATGTTGCTATCAACATCTCTGGTAAATGTTTGCTAACTGAAGTTTGTGTGATTTAACATGAACATTTTCTGAGTACACAGGTTCCTGTATCAGGGTTTGAAATGTCCCTATCACGTTATTAGGTTCCGAAGCCAACCTAGCTGACCAAATAGTTTATAGATACTTCTTGTCTCAAGGTGCACACCCTGTTCTCCCTACACTGGATGCGTGTGTCAGGTTTTGGTTCCCTATTTTCTCCACCGTTAGAAATTTGTACTATTTCTTATTTTTTAATCCCTGTTAATTTAATGAGTCGGCTTAGATACTTTAAAGGTAAATTTCATGAAATTACTTACTGAAAAGCGTAAGTTAAGTTCATTTCAGAGTAAAAAGACATGTCGCAAGAAATTGCATGCTTTGTCATTGCTATTACATCAAAAATGCATAATTCACAATGTCAGTATATGGAACAGTTTAGGAAGTTATGCAAGCCCCATTTTTTATGCAGTGCTGACCAGAGACTTATTCTCATTTTGTACTGGTGCACTTGATTTCGTTTTCCCAGGTATAGGACTTTCCATTTGTTATTCCTGAAGCTCAGCTTTTTGATTTTTGGACTACTCTTCCAGTTTCTCAAGATGATACTGGGATTAACCTCCAAATTGCTGTCATTCTTTCTCTGCTTGGTGTCAATTGCGCATTTGTAATTTCTCTTTCGAAAGCTGGAAGCCTAAATGAACATACTGGCTATGTCCCAGGACAGATTCTGGTAACCTCCACTTGATATACTCTATCCGAGAGCGTATCATTAACAGCTATTCCCTAAACTAACTGTTTTCAATAAGTTTTGCTCCAGCCCAAGGTGACACCATTCATGTATTCTAATGTAGCCCTATGATTTATAAGTATTGTTTATAAGAATGCCACATATAAAAATGTTACTACAATGAAAATGTCACATCTACTGCTTCTCTTTATCCATTCAGCCATTTTCCCTGTCAGAGAAGGAAATTGGATTGATGTGAATTGTTCTTGCCAAATATAAGTTGGCTCTGTTTTCTATAATACATTGTAGGTGGCTTAGAAATTGATTACTTAATAAAGTTTACAGATTCTTTTCTCTTTAATAGCATTGGAGGGAATAACAGAATTTAACAACCTTTTTTTGACCTCACTGTAACAAATAAAAAGAAAGGGCATTTAGAATTGAAATAGACTTCATAATGGAGATGTTCACAGAGGTTTTATGTTGCTGTGTTAGCCAGCAGCACAGTAATTACATAGGTCAGTGGAAGGGGTCATAAAATACCAAAAATGCTTCCAATATGCATGGTCCGTCTCCCAAATTACTTAATTATCCATCAGCATTTATATGTGTTAATGAGTAGGAATCCTTTTTACATGGAATGCAGAGAGGCTTGTTTCATCCCCTCTTATTCTCTTATAAATATGAAGATGGAGGCCTCCAGCATAATTTCCCCAATTAATTTCTTTCATAAAGTCACCAGTGTTAACTTTTCTAAAACATTATGCTTTAGGTTATCCTATATCAGAAGTAGTTCAATTTTTCTTTTCTTTTAGGAGGCAGTGTCATGATCTTTTCAATAATTTCTCAGGTTGTCATTTACTTTGTGAAATGTAACAAGATGGACCAAATGGATCCAAATCAATAATCTAAGAACAGGAGAGGAATATGGAAATATTCCTAACTGATACAGAGCCAGCTCTGTTAGGTGAAGGAACAAAAGCCCTAGGAAGGAAACACCAATCCACAAAAGAAGGTGTATATAGTAGGTTATTTCCAATCTGAATGATAATGCATGTTTCATATTTAGGCATTCTAAAACTGTTCTTCTATTTAAAAAATTAGACGTTAAATAAAGAAAATCTGGACAACTTTCTGCTTGTCTAGTGTCATCAATATCAACTACTTGCGGGTTGTAAGGTGGAGCGCATCTTGGCAATTTGTTTCAGATGGCACAAAATTTGAATGGCGACCGTGGGTGTATATGTGCTTGTCCCGGGTGCTGGACTGCACAAAGGAGTGGATAGAACTGCAGACGGTACGTCCTTGGAGGAGAGCAACGACAGGCAGGGAGCAGTGACTGACGGCAGTCAGTAAGAACGGTGACAGTCAGGGGGCTGAACTCATGGAGGGTAAAATGAAATGTTAACTTTGCAGAGCCTCGTCCGCAAGAGCATTCAAGCAGATTGTTCTGGACAAACTGATGTAATCTCATTTTATTTTCTAATTCTGCTTGTACCTGATATTTTCTTCTAATTAAGACTGCAAGAAGTTATATATTACATAGAAGTCTGCCAAAAACCACATAACTTTAAGTTTTTCAAGAAGTCAACAGTAACAGGTGAGTATGTTCCCATCATGTGAAGCTTAGGCTACTTGTATATCTGTAGTCATAGAAGAATCATGAGCTAAGAAAGCAAGCAAATCAGATTACTAGTCATTTGAAACATTTTAAAGGAAAATTTTGATTTCACAAAAAGGCATAATAGAAGGTATTGTTATATATGGTACAGAGAACTGTACAGAGCAATTTAAATACATTAACTTGACATTGAAGAAAATGTATAGCATCTCTTTCTATGGAAGGGCTAGTTTTATTTCAAATGCAAGAAGATTCTTTCAATTCTTTTTAACATTAATAATACTTGGTTGCCATAATAATACCAAAAATTTTACTTCAGATCCATTCAAATTAACGCAAGTGGATTTATCTACAAGGAAGCTTGTACTTAGGTGCTAATTCTGACGTTGGAAGTAGCCAGTTCTCTGGCCCTTTTTCAGTGTTGGGCTCTTAGTTACACAGCGTTTATCCTTGGGAGACTTTCCCTGGTTTCTCACTAAATCCTCCTTTTCATCTGGCTTGCCTTGTTTGCTGTGTTGGGAGTAAATCACTGTGAGCACAATAGCAATGCCCCCGTACGGACATGCCCGTTCAGCGGGGTGGACGTGCTTTCGCCGTGTCCCAGGCTTCCTCCCAAGCTCTGTGGAGGCACCATTTGTTGAACCCGCTGTAGCTGTCACTTAGCAGACCCCGTCGCACATACCCTCCTGGGGACGGAGGGATTAAAGCGCACTACAAGCCCTGGCATAGTCAGCAGTAACAAAAAGGTGGTTCGAGGAGTTAGTTTTGTCATCTCATACACACTATCTGACACACGCAGCTGTCTTTTAAAGCTGTCTCCTGCTCTTCTGTGTGTAATTTGAATCATGCTAACCCTTCCTTTACCAGAGAGCTGATTTTTTCCCCAGAAGGTGTGCTGTCAGTGTTTCTGCAGCTACTCTCCCTTGAATTAGTGCCTGGAAATTCAGCCAGCGGTGTGGTGGACCCCCACAGCGACAGCTGTGCACCTCCCTCCTTCCCTCATCTGGCTGCCCTGGCAAGCTGCCTCACACCTCTCCGGCTTTATAGTCTTTCCCCAAGAAAAGGGACACCTTTTACTGCCCAAACTTTTTAAGTGATGCAACGTATTATCTTGTCTCATGCCAGCAAAAATCAAAGGTTAATTTCATACACAAAGATAACTTTAAATTAAAGAAAAAACCTACTCCCCCCACCCCTTTCAAATAATTTCATAAGACTGGACTCCCTATCAGAGGCTACGCCGCTTTGAAAGCACGCCTCCCAGAACAGAGTCACCTTCTTACTGTCATTGCAAGAACCAAAATCAAACAGAAGTGGTCCTAGCTTATAAATAGCCCCCAGTTGCAACCCTCTGGATTACTTGGGTGAGCTCCTGTACAGCACCTTTCTTTATCAAATATTAGCAGTATGTCACTTTCTTCCATAAAAGCTTCCTAGATACCTTCTGCCTGGTGGGCCTAGCTGGCTGGTGACAGGACATCACTGCCGTGTACTGCTGTTGTGCTCAATTTATAGACCTTAGAATTGCATTAACCTCGACATCATCCATCTGACAGATCCTGACACTTCAGATTCCAGTGCATGCAGATACAAGCACAGAAAACTCGATGCATTGGGGTTATTCTGGGAATGAAGTTATCAGCTTGACAAGACTGGGATCTAGGCATCTCTCTTGACCTAAAAGCCAACTAATATCAGTGTAGGAGAGCTGCATAAAAAGAACAATTATTTATTACCAAGAAAAACGCTTCTGTAGCCTCCCGTCACAAAGTGTCGCAGGTCATTATGAACCTCGCTGGGGAGCCAGGAGGACCATTACGTGTTGCCTACACAGTCACCCACTTGGCCTCTCATTTGTTTCTTAAGCAAATCTGACAAGTTTGTAGCCGCTTCTATGCAAAAGAGCACCCGCAGGAAAGGACACCTGCCGCAGCGCTCCGGTTTCCCCCCCCTCTCTGAAAGGTCTCTGTATGAGCGGGTCCCACCGTGCTGCTCGTACGCTGGTGTCATCAGACGTGTTGAATTCATTAGCAGCATTCCTTTGCTTATAGGAGTAACGACAACATAACTAGGCAATACATCTTTTACTGAATGGAAGTTTGCCAAATCTCCCTAACAGATGCTTTGAAGAGCCAGCAGTATTTTAAAAATTTACTTTTTCTTCAGGTCAGTTTTGTAAGATAAAGCAGTAATATATAACCTCAAAGTGTAACCTGTGGCTTAAACTTGGGGCTTCTATGTTTACCTCCCAGGATGTCAAAGATACTGACAAAAATCTGAAGTAAAAGTACCAGGGGTGAGATCCTGAGAGGACCAGAGCATTAACAAGTGCTTCAGTCGGGGACTTAAACACACATTTAGTATAAAGTACTCGACGACTCCACTGAGCCCCTCCAGAGAGAAAATTAAAACAAATCAACCAACCGTATCTCAAGTGGGTTTAACGCATGTCGTTTTTGCTGTCAATTCACATAAGTTACTTGAAAATCAAACACTGCTGATCATCTACACTGAGGCATAAGCAGAGAATTCTGCATTCTTTTAAGCTTTTTATTCTGCTGGAGGAATAAAAAGGGAAGAAATTTTATTGTTTCTTTTCTTCATAAGACTTGAAAATTACTTCACGAAAATGAGGAGAGGAGGAGTTCTACTAAAGCAATAAGAAGCAATTATTTATTTTCTGCTCCTCATCCCACTTTCCTCCCGGATACAAAATATACAAGGTAGTGTGTCAGATAGATGCTGACAACCCAAGTTTTCAAACAGATTAAACTAATTTCTTCTACTAAAATAGTCTGCTCTCAGAATATGGAAGGATTAATGATCTGCGGGGGGGAGGCCTTATCTCTTGAATACATCCCAAAAATGACAATGATATGACAAGATGAGTGAAGTCACCCTAGAATAGTTCAAGGGAAATTTGTGTATGTTATGCTTAAAAAACAAAACAAAACTCATCAAAAAGCTTTTTAATTTATGCACCAGAAAAAAGCATGGAATCTGGAAATGCTAGAGCGACCAGCCACTCAAACCTGTCCTTTGATTTGCAAGAAACATGTTCTGTTTCAGCAGCTTGCTTCAACCAGTTGTCTTTTGGAGTTAGCCATCCAGAAAAAGAAATTAATCTAGCCTTTTAATAGATGCACAGGCAACCATTCTATTTCATCATTAACTCTCAAAAAGCTCCTCTAGGTAATATAAACAGCAAATTATCCGGAGCCTTAGGAAAATACCTAGAAAGTAAAATTAGTTGATTCCATGACTTCACTGGGAACTTCCCATAATGCAAACCCACAGCCAAACTAAGTTCTTAAACCCCATCCTTAGGATAGCACAGGCAAGCTCAAAAGATTTTAAATACCATCACGTTACGTAGGACACTGCCAGGGATATTCACATAGAGGTGGATAGTCAATCGTATTTAAAACTGCCTAGACGCTAAGCAGGTTGGGGGATGAGCTAATAAATGTCACTGATGTTAGGAAATACTATATAGGCAATTTCTGTATGTTCAATGACACGAGACAGTTATTTAGCAGTACTGCAAATATTTGCTGGAGTTTGTTCTATTTACCCATCTTCTCATCGTAGTTAGAATTCCTGTTGAATCACTGGCCATGTTTACTGTACTGTTCTCTTCCCTTCATTCTCCAGTACATTTTTTCAACTTTATCAGCATCTCATCCGCCTGCTTAGCAGAATGATTAAAATCCAGACTGATACTTGCGTCTCTAGTGCCTGGCTTAGGGTATTCTCTTTGTGATACTCAGCATATTTTCGTATATTTGCCAGATTTGCCTGGCAATCTGAATCTCAACTATTCAGAACTAGCCACTGAAACAACCTAAGAAAAACTGCAATCACAACCTAAGAAAAATGCTGCCCTCAAACTAGCAAAAAGTAGAAAAGAATGCCCTGTACTATAAATAAAACTTTGATTAAATGCATCTGATCTTAAATCTTCACATTCTGAGATAATCCCAAACTGGAAACTCAAACGCAGACTGAGATTTCTGGGGGGAAGAGGGGAACAAGAAGGGCAGGAGGATCAACTGGAAACTCAAACGCAGACTGAGATTTCTGGGGGGAAGAGGGGAAGAAGAAGGGCAGGAGGATCAGCTGTCAAAGTATTTGCTTCAGTCCATTATAGAGAAGAGATATTTCCACAATTCCAGATGTGGAAGCTGTGTGCTCAAGTCAGGCAACCTGAAAGTTGTAAAATATATCAAGAGGCTGGCTTTGGTTGTTATTTACAGGGATCTTTATCTATGAAAAAAGGAATTTTTATACATTTTTATAGCTTTTCATAATGCCCATCTGAAAATTTGACAAGTTCTGATAAAAATTTAATAGATATATGTGTCCTTAAAGGATCACAAAGTTGCAGCTCAACTTCAAAGACTGAAAATGTAAAGCACGGAATGAAGCTTGATCATTATTGCAGATATCTGTATCACAGGATGCTGACTGTATTCTGTTCGCCAATGCCATTTCACGTAGGAATGTACTTTATGAAAAAAAATGTTTGGACAATAAACGTCGAATGTAAAGATGCGTCATGCTCAAAGCTTAGAAATTTACTTCTGGATAACAAGTAACTTCAGCCTTCACAGCATCGTTCTTAAAACCACTTGAAAAAGAAGGTGTAGAGGCTGTGATTGACTGTGTGTTGCGGTCCCTACTTGTTTGTGGAAAAAAAATGTTCTCTGAAGGGTGCCTGAGCCTCAAGTGCTAATTGCCATCACATCACACATCATCCATGTCAAGAAAAGAGGTGCCAAGTGTTAGGAATCAGATTACAGTGGAGAGACCCCAAACCTTTCAAAAAAATCTACAGAATAAAATCAGGCCCTGTGCTTTGTTTTGTGAAGTCTCTTTTCACAGCAGAATGTTTCAGGGAAGGTTCATGATGTCACATTAATCATAACAGTGAAAAATCTGGTATTCACAGCACATCTGCTCTGCTTTTATTCTCTGTACTTGACCCCATCGCACGTCCTTGGCATTAGTTCACATAACATAAAAGCATCTGGAACTGCATATGGTGAGGCCTGCCGAGTTTAAAGCAGAACGTTGTCAGGTTTAGGCCGAGTTCTGAGTATAGTATTTTCACACTCCTGGAGCTGGTAGGTCTAAGCAGCACTCTGCTTAGTAGAAAATTACACCAACAGAAATATAAGCAATCAAAGCAAAGCTGATGCTTATGAAAACTGCAGAAAAGTAGGTTATCCTGCCCATCTCTGTGTCAGCAAATATCCGAAGGTGGGATTTCCAACAGGACCTATGAAACCGGGGGTACACCTATCTTTTGTGGTGCATCGATGTGCTGACTCCCAGTGAGCCCGCTCTGGAGCCGGGAGCGGTGTAGCTGCATCAGCACGACATGCTGAGCACCCCACGTCTCCGAGTGCCGCGGGGCTGCGCAGCACACACACCAGCTCTTGGGAATTAATTCAAGTGATTTTACACTGCACAACATAGGCATACCCTTAAAAGCACAGGTCTCCGATATTCTGTACTGCAGAGCAAAGAGACATCAAGGGGGCTGTTTACAGTGGTTTAATTTGGTGGCCTGACAGATCTGGCATGAATGAGGTAAACAGATGGACCACTCACTCACAGCAACTGCTCTGATTTAATTTAGACCTAGGCAAAGTACTTCAGGCTGAACAGTTCATCCTCCAAAAATATAGTTTGGGAACAGTTTAAAGTAGTTGCATATTTAGGTTGCATCAGGCAAGATTTCCCATAAAAATAAAAGGAAAAGCAGAAAAATTGTGGTCTTCTATTTGGGTGTTTTCCTGCTGGAGTGCTTTGATTTTTCTTCTCTGAATGACATTAAATCAGTGTAGCTAAATCAAATTTAAAGATAACATTTTAAGACATAAAAAAGAAATTAAACCAAAATGAAATATTTCATTTCATATTGAAGAGGCGGTTTCCTTAAATGCAAAACATTTTTTCCTCAGATTCCTATTTCAACCAAACAAAAAAAAATTTGAACAGCTATAAGCAAAAGTTAGGAGAGAAGCTGGTCCTTAGTCTGAAAGATCCGTTTCCATAAATGAACGTATATAGCTCTGCTTAATTCCCAATAACATCGACAATCCCCGTGGGCAATTCCTTTAGCAGAGGAAAAAGAATAACAAAAAAACAAGAATGCTCTTAGCTCGTATTGTCAGGAAGGCTGCATATCTCCGTACTGCAGGAGCCCTGCCTGATGTGACTGGCTTTGCAGAAGTCTTCTGGCTGTGAAATATGAACACCACTGGCAGGATATTCCCGGGTGAATGCACTGACTTTGAATGAAAGACCTTTCAGTGTAGCCAGGGGGTTGGTATCTTTCAGAAAAGTTATGATTAATCTCTATACAGCAGAATTATATACTGGGTCTATTCCTGTGCTGTCAACCTTACCCTTGCTACTTTTCTCCCTCTCCTGTTGTGGCCTACCTGCTTTGCTCTTTTTGGTTGGGGGTTTTTTGTTCATCATGATTTACAGTTTCCAAGTAACACTTCAAATGGATTTAAAAATAGGAAACTTTAAAAAGTAAATAAATTTAAACCTTTCCGAGGTAAGTACTATGCAATATATGAATGATGTAAGCTCTGAATTCACATCAAATACTGATGATTAAAGATCTAAAATCCTGAGAGTTTTGAGGTGTTTAGACCTGTACTTTATTTAAATCAGAGAAACTGTCAATCCCTAAGGCTTGGCATGTGTGAAGTACTAAACGTCATTTATACTTAAATTGCAGTCCTCCAACCTTATCAATTAAGGCTCTGCTGCTGCAGACAGCACTGTCTTGCATCAAACAAGTCTTCTAGTTAGGATACAGGTTACTCATAATCTAAACTACCTCTTTATTAAATGATGTTCTTTTTAGAACAGAAGATTATTAATGCTGGAAAGGTAGCAATTATTCCTCCCTCTTCCAAGCAAAGTGCGCTTTTCTGTGGCAGGCTCCCGTGGACTAGCTAGATTAATGGGGCTCTGTTTCACGAACAACCATGACGCACGGTACAGAAGTCACCAGGAAGTAATTGATGCTTTGCTGCCTCACGTACTCAAATCAAAACTTTAATTCTATTAATCTGCATTTACCTGTCATTATATACAGGAAACAAACAGAAAATAACCCCTAAACAAAGCAATGACTCCATAGGCAGAGCCCACAAAAGGCACCCGGAGCCCTCCAGTTTATCTAGTCAGTCCCTGGAAGGCAAAGCTGAACCGGCAATTTCTTCCCTTCACGTGGCTCTACAAAGAAAGAAAAGGCCACGGTGAACAGGAGCGGGGAAAGAAAGAGCAGTTCTGCTCATTACCGTGAAAAAGGAGCTGTCAAAGTGTCACCTTCTTTCATCCTCCCTCCCTTGCCAGCCTTTTTTTGACCCAGGGAATGGAAGCTTAAATCAAACAGTCAGAATGAATGATGAAACTGTATGGTTTGTACAAAACAAAACAAGAGGCTGTTGAGGGCGGTAAAAAGGGGGCCCATCCGACGGCAGCAGACAACACTCAGCTGTTGATTCCATTACGGCAGAGGCTGGTGCTTGAGCAGCGATGGTGGGAAGACAGACCCCTTCCTCTTACATCTATAAACACAGCCGTAAGGTCCCTGCACGCACAAAATGAGCTGTAATGCGCGGATATCTATCTTTGGTCGAAGGGAACGGGATTAGTAGGATGACCAGTGTAAGGAAGGTCAGTCAGGCTTCAGAAAGGGTCAGAGTACTGGTTCAAAATAAAGTTTGAATACTGGCAACAAGAATGGCTAGTTTTAATTAAGTTCTATGCTGGGGAGAGAATGGTAATAACAGCTCACAATAGGCGAGATGAATGTGAACTGGGAGACCTGTTGAAATACAGAAAGAAAACCATGGACTGTATTGTTTTTAAAAGCAGGCTTATGAATTATCCATCAATTCAACATGCAGAGGCCTGAGTTCACTTTCGGGTGTTTATTATTTTTGATGAAGTTAAGCAAACCAATGCTTTTGAATGTTTGTTTTGTGTTTTAACCAAGCTTAAAATAAAGCAACTTTTCAAAGACAAAAGTCCTCCCAGGACCCTGGGAACATATGCTTCTTTGCCATGCTTACAAAAATGATAGGTTTTTTCCATCACTTTATAAATGGAACTGTAAAACCATGATCTGGCCCAGAATATAATATACAAAGTGCCAGGTCAGAGGTTAGTGCTAGCAAACAGGTGTAAGAAAGTTTATGTAGCTTAGATTGTGTATCCTTAAGTTTAAAGGGCTTTTTTTCCCTTCAATTAAACAAATGCCTACTTCATGCATCATTCATGTACTTAGCGGATGATATGCATTATAGATTTTATATTTTAAAAAGGTTAATTTGTGTTAAAAGAAAGGGTACCCTGTCATACATTAAAAAAACATGATATATCAAGATGTTTCTATCTCATTAAAAACACTGCAGAAGATACCATACTTCAGAGGTGAGTCTGAATTAATCTCTGGAATTAAAAGCAGTAACGTTCCGCCTCAGTAATTTGATTCATGTCTCAACTAAAAGTGCATTTGAATCAAAAAGCTTAGATTCAGATCTGAATATCCACTGTCTGAGGGGGAGCTGGATACATAACTTCGGTTTTATCCTAATTCTAGCCATGACTGGCAATCTGCCTTGGTTAGTACTTTTGAAAACATGTTTTGTTTGGTCTGTATTTTAGTTAGAAAAATATGCTTTATGTATCACGTGGTGAGGAAAGCTACTATAATGTGATTATCATTTGATTTTTAGAGAAAATAATAACAAAAATAAAAAATGACTCAGTTATTCAAGATGTTAAAAACAAGGACCGACTGTGAAGAATTGCAGAATGATACTGAGTGACTGGATGATGGCAGGGGATACCTACCATGTTAATGAAAACTGATGCACTTTGGGGAAAAAAGCCCCAAACAAACAACAGTTCCAACTTCAGTGGAACAGTCAGAGTGATGGACTTTGAGCTTATTATAACTGCTCAGGAATTATATCTCTGAGCTTTATAACGCTATGGATGTATCTGTGAGTTGCCGAGTTGCAGTAAGGAAAGCAAATATAGTATTAAAATTTATCAGGAAAGGAATAGAGAACAAAAAGAAAACAATTATGCACATTCATAGAACACCTGTGTCAGAAAAAGGAAATTATGATCCTTCCACCTAAACCAGAATAAAACTGGAAAAGGCATAGAAAAGGCAACAAGCATGAAAAAAAGGCATGGAAACTATTTAGAGATAGCTGAGGAAAGATGTGAAAAAGGTCTATAAAATTTTCATCAAGATCAAGAAGATGAATAGGGAAGAATTGTTCAGTCTCTTCCAATGCAAGAATTATGAGTCATCACATGAAAGCAGGAGGCAGGTTCAAAGCAGACAAAAAAAAGTGGTTCTTACACAATGGGTAAAGCAAGCTGTGGAATACCTTCCTGCAAGATGAAAGATTGATGAAAGGTTACATGGGTTAAGAAAACAACTAAAATATTGATTTTAAAAAAAACCCAAACCCTTAGCAGGTATTAAATAGAAAGATGACATCTCTACCTGAGTCACCGAGCAAATCTACACACATACTGCAGAGTGAAAGGCCAGGGAAGGACTAAGGATGCAATAGGGTATGTGAAAATCAGGGGAAATGTATTTGTAAGTATTCTCTTTGAACTTTTAATATAAATAAAATGACAAAATATAGTTCCATTTCGGGCAGTGTCATCACCTTGTCTTCGTCTGCAGAAATCCTAGCTTATTGCTCTGAGAAGCAAGCTTACCCTTACCTCATGCACCTACAATTCAAGAGGACCCATGCTTTAAGCTTAGCCCTGATTCGGATTTAAAACCATAGCTTTGGAAGAATCATTGATTTTCCTTCACATCAGTTTCCCCACCTAAAAAGTTAAGATTATAATGACCACAGAAGTAGGCAGCCATTACCCACGTTAGATAATGGTTCTACAATTACCTTTAAGATGGGAGAAGATGGACTACAAGCTTACAGATGCTGTTTAATTCTTTGTGCATCTGAAAGAGGTGATTGCTACAAAGTATCACTGATACCTGGAGATCAGCAGGATTTAAAATGGATCAACTATTACTCTGATAAGAAGAATTTCTGAGTTACAGTGATAAACATTAGCCAGAATTTTGGAAAATCCCTGAACCCTCTATTTCAATGTGAGAGCCAACCTCTGACTCTCAGCCTCAGATGAAACTTTCCCCTGTTAACAACCTATCACAGGATTTCTTGCACACTCCTCATAAGCGTCTGCTTGTGGGACATAATGAGTAGGATACAGGATTAGATAGCTGAAGAGTCCAACCAAAATTTAGTATGACAAAACCCTGCACAAGTCCCTGCCTTTAGGTCATGCTTTCACATTCTAGACTCTGCTTGACGGATGCCTATTGTCCAGTCTCAAATCACTTAATTAATTTCCATTCAAATCACAGAAGTTCCCCACTGAGCTGGAAACCAGCACACACTATTCAATGTAGATGTCAGGTTTTGTGCAAGAGACAACCATACCAATATTGCAAAGATCCTTTTTATCCATTCATGCCTACAGCAAAATTTAATCTGAAAAGCTAGGCTTAGTTTCTGACATGCTGGCACAGCAAATATTTTCCTACATAATTGAAAAAGATCATTTGTAAGAGTGTTGGCCCAGTGATTATCAACATAGGTTGAGATCTGGGGGAAAGCAGAGCATTTTCAAAATACTATATGTTTATCAGAAATAAAATATGTACTTTAACATTTACATTTATTTGGCCTTCATGCTGTTTGCAGCTGTTGGTCATGGGCATATGCGGGTATTCCTCTGTTCACATTTTCTCACTTCAAGTTGCTTGGTATGTGCATATATATGCAATATTAAAGATTCTGTTCAATAATTTAGAGGGCTGTGTGATACCTTACATTCACCATGCATATGTAAGTGCCTCACCTATATCTGCATGTAAATGCATGTCTAACTTGGGTTGCTCACACTCTATCGGGGCTGTCAGGGAGAGAAAATGGTGTCCTATAACCCTGGAAAGAGGGATTTTTCTCATTTCTAGTCCAGGTAGCCCTGAGATAGAAATACAACATTATATCTCATTGAAAAAAACAATGAAAAGTATCTAAAATTTATTAATGGGGAATCCTCTTTTCCTTTAAAACCCCTACAAGGGTATAAGAATAGCCTGACTATACAAATGGAAGAGAATCAGACTGAGATAGCTGTCCTGTAAAACACAAAGCTTAAGTAGATTACATTAAACAAATTATTAAATATATGGCACACATACAGACCACTTGCATTATTCACTTAATATTCATGAGCAAAGCAGTCATTCCAAACTTAGACCAACAGCATTGCTTAGAAATACAAAGAATTTTATTTTAAATAGTACTGTTGCTCCCATAGCAGTAGGCTTTTATTAATAAATATACTACAACCACTCAAACTGTACTATTAGACGTATTTCAACCATTGTAACAATTCACGTCACCAGAATAACAACTATTCTGTTTTAAATGGTAAGATGAGAAAGTAATGTTGTGTAATAGATCTTATTACTTTGTTCTGCACAAATGTGATCAAGGACTTATGTATATTTTGAACTCTGACATTAATGTTTGTTATTTCAGAAATCTATTATTATAGATGTTACTGTGTACTTGCCAGAACCAAAGATATAAAATACAGGCTGTATCCTGAATATTTTAGTCCTAGATAAACATATATGTGGTAAAGGAGCATGATGAAATTATCTGTCTAGATTATTAAGAAAAATCTCATTTAAAATCTATTCACATCAATGTATGCCTTGGAGAAGACTGCATGCTATTAATTCTATAGAACTCCATCATGAATATCAGATACAGACAATTTAAAAAGCGAATAATAATTCAGAAGAGTTACACTTGGACTAGATGATCGCTGTAGGTTCTTTCCAACTAACTATTCTCTTCTATAGGAGAATTAATCAGTTTTGTAAACACTGCATTGTAGTTTTCCACTTCAGGAAATTTAAGTTTTAAAAATAAACCATGTTTTATCAGATTACAAAGTTGCAGGTCTAATCCCCACAAAGTTTTCCTTTATGGATTGTTTTGTGCTTTTAACTCAGGGAACTTTTCTTCCATTGTTATAGGTGCTGCGCTGGCAAATAAGTATAAGTACGTAACAGCATATGCGGCTCTACTAAAACTTATATATGTTTTTGGTAGGTTTTATATATGATGCTAAAATCGATTTCTAGAGCACTTTTCAATTGGCCACACACCCACAGGGAATGAAAAAGCATTTAATTAAAATAAGCTAAATTTGGATTCCAGAGTCGTTGCTCAGGAAACGAACCCATGCACTAGATGAGATGGGTTTGATGGCAGTTTGAGATCTGTACTGGCATTACACTTGAAGTTTGGAAGCTTTTATTTTGTTTTTATACATCTTGTAGAAGAAAAGTCAAACGTGTTGCCTCAGAATGACACTACTTTGATTTCAGCATTTCTTATATAGGGTTAGAGAATCTCTTGGAGAACATCAGGTATAGTTTGGAGAGGTGCTAATCATCCCCAGGTCCTGCTGATACTTGCAGTCCGCTGACAGCAGAAAGACTGAGTAAATCTCACCGCTCTGTCAGCCGTATCAGCCATACGAAGTGCAGCAATCCAAACGGTTCCGCAGAAGATGCAATTGCTAGAGACAGCACAATCATTATGCTTGTTATTTAAAAATAAACAAATAAAACCTAAAAACTGTAAAGAATTACAGGCACTGAATCTTTGGGAGGTTTTTAAGGAGTAGAAAGTGAATATCTTTCAAGCTGACATCTCATGAATGTGTTAAGATTTTTCAGCTTACGTTTTCTTCTGTAATAACGTAGTGACGTGAGAAGTCAATAACAAGGGCAGCACTGAACAGGGGAGCACACCTGCACAGAGCAAAATCCAGTTTTCCTAATAGAAACTGGAAAAAACTGTCATCTAATCCCACCTTTGGAAAAAAGGCTATTCTGCAAGCAAAACTTTGTCTGCTCAGATGCAGTCTTTATAATTCAGCGGGACCATAGCAATAGACACAGCTTGGAAATAGTAAACGTGATTTCTTTCTTAAATCCTCTAAAAGACCTTTTTGGCCTTCCGTTGCACTGTACCTAAGCAAAGTCTGGTTTTATTATACTGCAGTAAGTGGAGGTGTTCTGTCTACTCGGCATGAATTACTGTCAGCTGTTTGTCTGCTGCTGCGGAGTCCCTCGAAGTCATGGGCTCTAACCCACGCCGGGCTCGTTCTTCAGTGTGCAAAGAGAGCCAACATGGAGAGAAAATGGGCACTCCGCACAATTTAACCACAACAATATCCTTCTCAGTGGGGAGGAATAACAGTCAAAATTCATTATATGGCTCTGTGAAACTGTTTAAATACTCAGATAAGCTTTTACATGTCTGTAAGGATAAGCTGTTATATGTCCATTAGAACACCACAGAAGGCCATATGCACACTCCGTGTGTGGAAATTTCAAAATGCTGATTATTGGAACCTGGGAAAAGATTGCTCTAGGCTTCCCCTGTGCCTATATTTCTCCTTTGAAGCATCTACTACAGCTCCCTGTCAGAGACAGGACCATGGACAAGATGAAACTCTAAGCGTAATGTGGTTGTTCCTAAGTTCTTACCTTCTTATACCCATTTAAAGATCAATACATTCTTGTAAGTCTTACATTTTGTTTGGATTTCTATAACGTGTTGTTATGTGGAATGGTGATGTAACATCATGAATCATACTCAAATCAGGCTCTGAGTGGCTTAAATCGAGCCACTGATACCATTTTCATGATACCAAATTTGGGTTCTACATGATGAAGCTCCAACTTGTGGGCTTATCTCTGTTTAAGAAGGTACAGAAATTTGATTACCATTTTTATTACAGGAGCAACTGAAAATCCCAATAATAGCTGGGTCCTCATTCAACTTTATAAACAACTGCTGCTTCAAGTCACTTCTAAAATTCAAATCAGTCCTTCAGAAAACTGTCTTTGCTATTTTAGAATGCAACAAAAAATCAGACCAAGGTGAATGTCACATCACTCTGGGGTTCTCTGCAAATATTTGATCACTCAATTTAACTTTCACAGAAGCTTGTATCTGCTTAGTGGAAAGGACGGTGGGCAGACAAACAAGGACACATTTGCTATGAATGTGTTCACAAATACTCTAAATGTACAAGTTTAGGGAGTGGTTACATCACATTACAGTCGTGCCTCTGGGTTTAGAATTGTACAGGGAAATCCTCAGTCCTTCTGCAACTCAGGCTAACTTTTTTTTTTTTATATACAGGCGATGTGAAATACAGGAAAAAAATAAATTTCTTTGAAGTAGCAGCACTAGCAGAAGGAGATCAAATAGGGTTTTATCTCCATAAGTTCTGAGCCAAAGAATATGACAGCAGCAGAATTCAATTACAGTTTCCTAAGCACAGAGGTATCAGTTCCCCCTCTGAGTTATCAAGGAAGTCACACTGATGTTAGCATGAGTAAGTCACATAAATCCTGTCCACACCAGTAGCACACTTTCTTCAGACTGGGAAGTGCTGGCACAACCTCATTATTTCATGAGCAACAGTGTCACTGACTCACTTCCCCAGTTTCGAAAACAAATACGGTTAGTTGCAGAAGTAACAGACCCAAAATTTCAAATGCGATGGGTGTGGCTCTGCTGAGTTACCAGGTATGTTCTGGGAAGGTAAGATGAACAGTGAACAATATTCCAATTGTCTCCATCTATAAACATGGGCTAGTCACAATCAACAGTGCGATGCGCACAAAGCAAACCCATTAAACAAGCAGCTCTTGTTTTAACAGCCCAGCTATCAGAGTCCTACCTCTAGGTATCATTTGCAACAGGAAAGTTATAACATACATTCAACTGAATAAAAGTAGACGGTCAATGTCAAATTGCACACGGCCAGAAAAAACTATTTCCTGGAATCTTGCACAGTCTAGGTTGGAAAATACAGCAATTGAAACATTTCCACAGAATCAAATTGCCTGGACCTGATTAAAAGGCTGCATACAAGAAACTCTTTTGAAATAAAGGAAGGCATTGAAGTTCTGCCGTAGGTCAAGATTTTGCTAAGCCCTTTACCAAACAGTAATGATAGGTTACTCTGAAGTAACCTTTGATCCTGCATGGCCTTTCTAAGAACTGAAGTAAACAGTGGTCTTAAGGGATACTTGGAACTTGTATGCATGCCATCACGTCTCTCCTACACTGCTATGGACCCAAGAGCCTGAATTCCCATTATTCGGATAAATGCATTTAAATAACTATTTTTAAAGCTGCTGCCAGAAATCTCACCACAAGATATTCTCTGTCATCACTGGTAGAGACACCTGAGGGCTGCTTGAGGCAGTTGCCCATGATGTGGTTTTAAAGTCATCTGAAATAGATCTGCATGTGATATATCCTTTCTTTCTGTTACTAATGATGTGTTTGGGTTTTAACTAGAGATCTGGGAATAATCTGGCATTTTAAACAAATGCTTCTGCTAGAAAATGAAATTTATGCACCAGTTGTTTTTTTTACCAGCTTAGACCCTTCATCAAATCTGGAGCCTGTCACTTCTCAAACAAGCATTAATAGTGGCCCTTACATCTGAAACTAAGGTCATTTCTATTCCCAGTAGGATGGTGACCTGAAAATAAGCAGTATTTATCCTAAATATCCCAGTCCTGGCCAGGATTAATGCAATTCAATGAGGCTTTGCTAATGCAAACCAGACTTCTGCATGCTCATGGGATGCTGTCATTATTCCTTCGAGGACATAAATGTACAGCTGGCTTAGTTTACTGCCAGCATCTTTTTTTTAATGACCCTCCAGATATATGACGTTTAATGTACTCATGCCCTGTTTCAAGGAATTTACAATCAAAAATGCAGGCAGAGCATGTTAAATCCTACCTTTAGCTGTTGTTGCCAGCCTAATCACTATAGCATATAAAAATTCACTCGCAGAGGATTATTAGAGTCTCCCTCAGTTACTGAACAACATGGCACACTACAGAGCAGCAAACGATCATGTAATGAAAGACTGTGGCGAGTAGTAAGTACAATCAAGATCATTTTAAGAACCATAACTGATGGTTTGGAGGGGGAAGGGGTCTCTACTGATAAATTTCAGGTTTAACGATCCAACAGTGTTGCACTTGGCACAGATTATATTGATTTTTTTCCCCCCACATTTAGTTGTTTAAGTATCTATAGAAAACAAAATCAAGAAGAATCTACATTCACTACAAAGACCTACTACTGGTTTTTTTAGGCTATCATCTCAGATAAAACAGTATCTTTAGATTTTGTGTGAGATATATAGACAAACTCCAGTCTGTTCAATAGTTTTAACTCAAGCAACTCACAAAACCCATCAGACTTTATTGTGGGACTAAGCTGAAAGAAACCCAGAAACACTGCAGCATATCAGTCCTGTTTCTGCTCTGATTTCAGATCTACAAAGCCTTTTACACTTGCTCTAATGGAAACTTTAACAATTAGAATATGCCATGCCTGAAATGTTCCCATGAAATTCTGGTATGTAGCTAGTATAGCTTTAAAAATTAAAATAGCAGCATTGCCAGCCAAGTAGCATGGATAAAAGGGGTTTTGGTTTAGATGCTTTTGGATTGTGAGGATTTTGAATTTATGTTTCAAGAGAGATATGAAATAAAATGTTGATAATTTCTAAAAACCTGGCAGTAAAACTCAGGAACATATTCCGCTTTCATTTTTTACCTATTTCTGTATTAGAAATGAGCACAGAATATATTATCCCTAACATTCTCAAATACAAACAACATACTGTGAAGGCCAAATCCATCTTCTTCCTGACATTTGGCTTCATTAAATATAGAAAGTAACGGTAAGATTAGGCTTAAATTTCTTCTTAAGGATTTACACATTTAGGGTTTCTTCCTCAAAAATTGTCATCCCACATGCTATATCCCCATTTTCTAACAGCCTGCCTCCACCTACCTAAGCCTACGTAGGCTAATCTGCTTCCTAATGCGGCCAGCAGTCAACTGAAACGTTTTCCTGGTGTGACTATACTTGCTTTTAAGGTGGAGAGTTACAAACCTCCCCACCCCTTTTCAGCGCTTGCAGTAAAAATTAGAACAGCTTCTCCATGGCATGTGGAACTTTATGGAAGTTTGAAGACGGATCAGAAAGAAACTTCAATGTGAAATTTCTAGAAGGTTTTCATTAACAAGTATTTCTGTGTGTCAAATTTTGTCAAATTTTATCCTAACCTGTCTTCCTTCTTCTAATACATAAATCTCAGGATTTGAAGCTGTATTGTAGAATGTAAAAAAGCCAAGGGAAAAGATTAAGTCTCATATCAGATGCAAGAGGAATGGATCAGCATCAGGAAGTTTGGGATCTCATCCAAGGCTGAGGCAGATGAGAAGTTTTCCAAAAGAGTTGCGCAGGGCAATGAAGTGGAAATAGAAAATATGGCGTAAAAACCCGATTGCAGAAATTTAAATATTAGTCACCTACTGTGAACTAAAATGAAAGGCTAAAAATATTTTTATAAATACCTGAGGTTTTTAATTCTACTATAGCCCTATGAAGTTAAATTTAATCATTGCTTTTACAGTAAGATAATACAACTGGTATCACCTACCGTTTCAGACAACTACATTTATTTTAAGTCTTCCTCCTAGTGCTATGTTCCAGAGAACTTCTGAGAACTGCTTCCTGTTTTTCATACACATTTCCCTCTTTTCCTGTGGAAATCCATTGAGGAAACTCTATGAAAACAAAAGGAAGTATCTGTTCCTAAATACCTGTAAGGTTGTCCAAGAGACTGGTCTTTCCCCACCGCTGAGGGTAGGGGCTCCGCGGGATGCGAGTCGCGCTGTGTCCTGCGGAGGCGACTGGGAGCCCTCAGACCGCTGCAGCCAGCTCAGATGCAGCAGGGTTGCTGCATGGAGGGGAGACCTCCGTCAGAATAATTCGGAGTAACGCTGATTGGGAAAAACATGAATCCCAGCTACCAGACCTTCCTACACGGAATTTTCCTAGTAACAACTTCCATCTGCCCCCCTCTCCTTCACCTCATTTATCAGCTCTCCTACTTGAGAGGAACCGTAGGGCTGCACTAGAGTCTGTGATGTCCACATACGGCCAGCCATTATTCAGGGAGCAAGACACTTGCTCTGAGCCATGTAAGATCTTACCTACATAGCTACCTTTTCTACTAACCTAATGTTAGTAAGTTCTGTAATACCTTAAATATACAGCAGCTGAAACAGAATCACTCTGAGGAGTGTTTTTTGCATCAATTCAATTACCTTTAAGCTAGCTCTGATTTGCTTTAGACATCTAAGATTCTAGACTGTGGAGCCAGAAAATCCAATACAAAAGTAGAAAGTGTACTTAATGTATTTCAATATAATTTAGTGTCTGCTTCTGGTTTCTGACAGCCTGCTAGGCTCCACAGAATCTGGATGAAATTTACTCCCTAAGTACTGCAGTTCTGCTGGATGGCTGAGCATTTCAGAGAAACTGAGCCGCAGGCATTGTTAAAGGATGGAAGGTGGTTTTATTTCAATTTTTCATACCCTTGTTAAATAATCTATATGCAATTTCCAGGGCAGTAACTACTTGCTCAATCAAGTTTTCTGCTTGTTCAGTTAAAATGTAGTTGAAAAAAATAGGGGTGGGGGTGGGGCAGGGAGGAGGAATGAGAGTTGTTTTAACTTACTAGTAAAATCTACCTGCTCCTTTGTCCTGCAAACAGAAGTCCTACCATTACTTATATTATAGTTCTTTTCAAGGGCTTCTGTCAGGATTTCATTGTACCATTGTCCTAATTAAGAGGGAACACACATCACCCTGGGCAGCTCTGAAGGGTACATGCAATTTCAGAACATTATCCCAGCCGTACAATATCAGCGCTGGATAAATTACACTAGGTTTTACTCTTCCTAATAGAGACCATTATTGATCTTGTTTTTATCCCAGTAATACCTACTAATTTCAAACGGGTGAGTTCATGATTCCCTTGCACTGACACAATATACATTTGTGGTAAGTCACTTCATTTACATCCTACGCCAACAGTCCTGTGGTCTAAAAACACAGCCACATTTTATAAAAATACATGCATGTGAAGAGGGTATCAGAAAACTGGCCTTAATAGTGCAATAATGTTTCAAGAAGTGAGAAACCATCAAGATCTGGTCAATAACCATTAGTGTTGAGCAACACTGTCCAGCTAATGCTAATATGACCGTGATTACGTTTTTAGTCTCTGCCTTTGCTGGCCTGCTGTGTGCCCAAGTTACACTTCTTGAATGTCTTTTAATGTATGCTTATTCCCATAGTCAAGCTGCTTAACCATCTTAGCTTATAGTACTTTGAAATACCATATTTGGTCTACTGGAAGTCATCTGCAAAACCTGCAGTTTTTATATACATTCACACATTAACCTACATTTATGGCATCTAGTTCTTCAGAAAGAGGCAGAAACAAGTCATACCATTTTTTCTCCACTAAATATTTGTGTTATTAATTTATGTTGACTTTTTACAAATGTTCAGTGATGTTGCATATGGCTACCCTGCAAATTCCAGGTGATTCTAACCGATAGAAGAGAGGAGGAGTGCTTTCCAGGGGAGCACTAAAGATTGCCTAAGCCCCATATGAATCACAATCTTATGCTATTGAACATTATGGAAACGAATACAGTATAATCATATTACAGAAACTGAAAAATGGCTTATAAAGCAAAAGCTTGAGGAAAACTGTTAAATGAACTTGTATAAACCATAACCTGAACTTCAATCAAGTCAATTATTTGAAAAGGGTAATACTGAAATCTTTACTTGGTAAAACATTTAAGGAGGTGTGTAACTTTATTTACATAAGGATTGCAACTGATACAATGAAACTAAAATGTAATTAAACTGGTTTTATGCCAATGAGACTACATCTTTGGTTAAAATTATGCACCTGCTTAAGTATTCTGCTGTAGTAGGAAACATATTATGTAAAGTTTAAACTTAGATGAAGTTTAAGTAAATGTGGTGATAAATACAATGCAAACCTGAGGTTCATCAGATAAAGAAATCGGAGGTACTGCTAAGACAAGCAGAGGTCCACCCACGGAGAAAGCAGATGAGCCAGAGTGCTAAACATACAGTGTTAGAAATCAGTTCTTACATGCAGGGAGCAGCTACGTATGGTTGTTACATTTCTGTCATTGGCTTTTCAACCTCCAAATAATGTTTCTTATTCAACCATATAACCAATAAAAGACTAAATAGAAGCTGCTATATTTGCTGTCAAAATATACCTAGGACCCTAATAAATACAGGAACGCTAGGCAATCTTTTCTGATCTCTATGAACTGGCAAATAACTTATGAACATTTGGGAAAGAAAGTAATTAATTTGGGATTAGTATAAAGGCAGTGTTATTTTTCACAAGTGCCCCACTAGAACAATAAAGGCTTCAAGAAAGCAAAGGACAGGCTGCTTTCAGGAAACTTAAAACTATTTCAAAAAAGCATCAGAACAGCAGGCACAGAGCTTAAATATGAAGGCACATGCAGCATTATACAGTATCTAATATAGAAACAGCACGCTCTAAAGATCTCAGGATGTTTTTACAAACATCAGTGAAACAGAAAACACAACAGTATGAGGTAATTGTTATTCTTGTTTCCTGACACAGGATCTGAGGAACGTGCAAGTTGCGACTTCCCCGCGTTCGCAGCGGACGGTGGCTGGCTCTGACACTTCAGGCGCAGGTCTCGCCGCAACTCGCTCCCGTTGCGCTCCGGGCTCCTGGGCTCAGCAGGACGCTCTCCTGTGCCCGCAGGGACTGAGCGACTAGACAGGCCTTATGCAATTGTCCTGTGGGAGCTTAAGAAATATCTGACTTAGATGCAAAATCGATGGTTGCAGCCCCTCCTGTTAACAAACATTAATGTCATACTTTCCCAAATGCTTAGTAAGAGCTGGTCAGAAATAACTTCCAGCCAGCTTAAGGCACGATGTTGCTGTTAAGTGAGCC
The DNA here is from genome assembly GCA_030449065.1 of Oceanodroma leucorhoa. Lineage (NCBI taxonomy): Eukaryota > Metazoa > Chordata > Aves > Procellariiformes > Oceanodroma > Oceanodroma leucorhoa. The sequence goes on from JASVER010000118.1 coordinate 676,753, forward strand.
ACCTTCCTTTTCTGTCACTCCAAATCCATGAAGTTCTGAACCTATGATGTTCCGAGATAAGTCCTGAAGGAATTTACATGCCAGTAAATAGGTACTTTCAGAGTTTATGCCACGTTCAGTGGTATCTGCAGTTTTGCATACATCAAACAGAGCACTGAAAAACAGTGTTTTGTCAGACGTTTTAAGCTTTAGGAGCTGAATTCAGTAGGATCTCCACGCTGCTGCTAAGTACTCCCTAACTCTGTTTAGGAAGAACACTTTTCTCTATCTAGGAGACATTAAAAGGATCACTGGACATTTGATCTTTACTGACATACACTCTAGCACGCAGGAGATAACAGGATCCCTTGGGATTAAATAGCACAGGTCTACGTGAAGAAATACATGAGGGGTTTTGTTTGTTATACAAGCAATAACAGAAGGAAATTATCTACAGGACTCTCAGCTCTGCTGCTCTTCTTTATCTGGCTTATATGCTTTATATCAAGTATCTTGACTATGTGTCAGTGTTTTAGAATTTCATGGTATTTTACTTACTAGTTTTTGGGTTTAGGCTTTCAAGCACCTTTCTGTAAAATACAAGACAGGATACCAGGAGAGAGACAATTCTAAAAATAAAAGTTTGGAGATCAGGAAGGACAAACAGACTTAGGAGAATACATACACACAACTCATGCATATGTAGTTGGAGGGGTGGTGATGGTGTTCGTTTTCACATGCCTCTCTTGCTTTTCCTTATGGGCTGGGCTGAAAGGAGATATCAAAAACTGTCTAGAGAGAGGTTTTGCCAATGGGACTGTCCGCCTGACTAGAAGCAAGGAAGGCTGGAAATCTTGAGTGAGAACTTGTTCTCATATGAGCTTCAGCCTTATTTCAGACCCACACTCCCTGATAAGCTGGAGAAGTAAATTTTTTGCACTGCTTCCCCGAAATGGACTTGTAACGCATTGCCAATACAGAGTCTTCAGCAAACTCCAGGCAGAAGGATCTATGTCCTGTCTTCGAGTGGGGAGGATGTTGACCTGAGGAGGGGCACCCCGAGATGTAAAGCATCTTGTGAAAGCAGCCTGGCTCAGCCCCACGTGCTGAAGCGGCTGGATGCAGGCCACCGGCAATACCACCCGGCCCTCTCTTCTGTTGTAGCTGGGAAAGAGCTGTTATGGAAAACAGCTGAAATGGCTGGTTACAGCATGGTGTGCAGACCAACAGAAGTCGTCTTAACTCACCTGCACATAGCCAGGTACTCTGAATTACTGCTGCACCCACAGGGACTATTAGGGAGGTCTGCCAAGGAGTATTTGGCTCTCTGGACCGAAAAGGTTTAGCCATATTCGCGTAACAGGGCAATGCTGTTATTTAACCAACAGTTAGTCAGTGGGTCAGTACAATATTGAATAAAGCCCTTCTGGTCCTTCAGCTATCCCTCAGTATCACCTCCTAAGACACAGACTGCTGCGCTGCCTCGCATTATTGTGGGGTCTAGCACCAGTCCCACGTCCACATACACTCTGTTGAGTCTTGTGGGCTTTTGGAATAATTCTGACATTGCCAGTTTAACGCAAACTTCAGTTATACTAGATTAAAATAATTGTTCCAATATGGAAGGAAGGGAAACCCAAGAGCAGAGCTGTGTAACAGATAAGATGAGGGAATAATGGATCTACGACTTCCATTTCCATGACTAGGAGGAAAGTTGAATCCAGGTTTTTAAATCAGACTTCCAAATCATCTTGTGCAAGCTTTAGCAAATAGCTTTTGTGCTAACAGTTCAATCAAGAACAAGCGATACTTAAATTTTTCTAGCTTTATTTAGGTCTGCATTGTGTGCATCCAAACTCTAGACTTTCAGTGCAAATATCTGAATTTCTAGCCAGCAGGGTGTGGCAATAGAGTTCTTTATTCCAGTGGAACAACATCTGGAAATCGTTTCCTTTATTTTGTCACAAAAGAATTCATTAAGGGGCAGGAATATCTGAATGACATAATTCCAAAGTGATGTATGTTTCTCCTGGATAGTTCAGTGATTATTAACCATAAAATACCCCACACAGCAAAAAGCAGTCTGATTCGTCAAGAATATACTCAAGAACTACTGCCATGCACTATAATCCCTTGCTAGGTACAGGATTTATAAAAGCACTATAATTACTTCATCTGTTTAGCCTAATTATCAAATGTTATCTTCCATGGAGCAGCCCAATGACTAATAGTTTATTAATAATGGTAAACTAAGGTTTCAAGGCCAAAAAAGGTTAAGGAAAACACCAAACAGTGAGGCTCCGAGATCTTGAGCTGCTTTTCAGAGCTGAAAGGAATGTATTCTGTAAGTCACAGAATGAAACCTGCCCATGCAGTTTTAATTCAGCTTCCTTATTCATTTATTTGTTATAATTTTATGTATGTATGAGTGTGTGTATCCATGCATAAGAGCACCTATTTTGTACTTAGGTGGGTCCTGCTTAATGCACTGATATTTATCTTCGCTCTAAGTGTGGCCCTAACTGTTACATTGAAAATGAACCAGTAGGTTTTTAGTATATTCTTCATCACAGTATAATATACCAGACTAGAGAGATTACCATCAAAATTGTCTGCTTATTTTAGGTGCCCACTCTGACTTATCTAAATGTTCACAGTGCCTAGTATTTCAGAGAAAACCACACAAATCATAACTTCCATGATCCCACGCTTCAGCTGTGGTTCTCATGCCCCATAGTCTCAAATTCCATGCCAAAAAAACAAAAATCAGGACCCAATTATTATCTGTACACATGTAACCTGGTAATGATGTGTAGGAAGCCTAACTAAAGTAATTTGCCTAGCATTATGCAGGGCCTCTAGTAGAGACAGGATTAGAATCTACTTCCTCAAAGGAGCATTTAGTTGCTTTAACAAGGACACTATCCGTTCTGGTGCTGTCTCTCACCTGACTTGCTGCTTACAGATTCTGCAGTAGACGAGAAAGGGACCTCCTGGCAGAAGTTTCCTTCTCTCTGAAGTTGTTGTCCATCCACAGAAATCATTCATCCCCTGCCTTGAATGAGGCAAAGGTCACATAGGAAAAACAGACTGCGATTTTACAAACAACAACTATATTGTAATGCATGTGCTCCAGGGGTTAAGGCAACCTCCTGACATCTTGTAAGTTGAGAACCTGAAAAAACCAAATACACTTAAAACACAAGAGTTTGTATCAGGCAGCATCATCATGACATCTGTGTTTTCTACCAAGAGGGTCAGATTCTCTACATTCTCTGCATAGATTTCTGCTCCGAGTTAACTGAGCAACTGACAGTAAATTATCATCCTCCATGTGGACCTGCGGTGGGGGAGGGAGGAGAAACTAATTTGTGGCTGGTTTTCCCAGACATTTACTGATAGGAGAGTAATGGCAAGACTTCAAGAACTTGGATAGCATCCCAAATTTTATCAGGGAGTGTGTTTGGCCCTTAAGCACTTTTTTCTGCATATTTCATCTTCTGTCCCTTTATCTCTACCCCAATCCTGTCTCCTTTCTCCATGTTCAAGTCTGCTGTTGCTGTAATTCTCACTCTCACTTTAACCTGTACCTATTCAGGGTGTGATTCAATCACACGTTTCCACCAGCAGTAAAACCCAATCGAAAGGTCTCTCCACCCACACGCTCCTGTCACAGCCCTGCATTTTGCCATCCCCTGAAAGATGCAACTCTTAGGGCTATGCACTGATCCAAATTTTAAACTTCTCTCCAAAAGTAAGAGGGGGATGAGATATTTTAAACACATCTCATTTCATAAATCCAGTTCATAACAGCACAAGCACTTGCACAACTCAGAGCATACAGCATCAGATATGAGAAGATGCAGAATGGGAGCAAGGTGTTAAAGGAGAGAGATGGTAAGAAAGAGGGAGTTTTTCTTCCAAATTTATTTGGAACTACTCTTTCAGGCCTAAAAAGTTCCTCTGGTCTTTCCTATACGTCAAAGCCACCTCTCCCTGCTCTCGTGTCCTTGCTGGCGAGAGCACTGACAGTGCAAAAGGGAAAATCTTCCTGACCCCATTGCTGGCTGTTAGTGCCCAGCTTAAACAGAGATTCACAATTGTTGGCAAAGTTTTATGTATTTCTTCGTGGACTGAAGCATGTTCAGTACTTCAAAGCCCTTAAAAACAGTTAGTGCTCCAGACAAAGGGGATACAAAGCCTTTTAGAAACGCGTTTACTTCTGTTATTCTTGCTTACCTGAAACCTAAAAGATCAGCCTAAAAAACATTTGGATTGTGAGAAATTCAACCCAAATTGCATGGGAAAGCAATATGAAATGGAAGATCTTTGCATCTACATCCTTGAGAATCAAAAATGTCAGGAACACCAATGTACCACACAGGAAATATGTTTTTCTAATCTGATCTCAGATTTAAGAAGTGGAGTAACAAGAAAGCAGTTGACAAATGAACAATAAAGACGTGTACTAAGAGTAGCTGATTTCTGAAAAACAATTTCCCCCAAACAGTCCAAGCTTACAGAAGTTGCTCTTTGGACTGGGACGGTGTGGACAATAAAAGGCACATTTCTATTCTGTAATTTCACTATGTCTGCACAGAGGTTTGTGTTGTCTCAAAAATGCTTGAAATCATCACAGGAAGGGCACTGCATGACAGCAAGGCATAACTCTGCTACTCTCTGCTACGTGTGACAGTACCATGGCGAGATTTGCCTGTTTACATACAATGTGCAGAAAGGTGGAAAGATTCTGCAAGAAAACACGTTGCCATCAGTAAAATGATTTTTTTTTTCTAGAGGATGGTGATTTTGGCAAGAAAATAAAAATCATCAGCCAATAACAGGAAACCTCCCAGAACTGTAACCAGTATTAAAGAGGCTCTTTAGCTACAAACTTGTCCCTATTTCAGTATAAACCCTCTCTTATATTTCAGTATAAGTCATCTTTATTATAGCTACTAAAAATTCATACTTCAAAAATTTATGTTTAATGCTTTACAGATCAAGCAATTTAAAACCTGAGATAAAGAAATTTAAAATCTGAATTTATCATAGAAAGTTCATTCATTTGATTTCTGTTGGAGAGGTGTTCACAGTTTACAGCACCAACCAAAGACAGATGTATTCAGAAAACCTACACAGACACTTAGCTCCAGTGTGAAAACATATTTGATCTGAATATTAAATGAAAAGTCATAAATAAATAAAAAATATGCACACCTTCTAAACTCTGTAATTCCCTGTGGGGATAAGCCAAAACTGAAAACATTCTGCGTTCCCTGAACTCTGACAGTTTGGATAAAATAGTACAAAAATAAAAATCACACCTCATCTTGGTTAAAAAACACAAGTCACACACTTTTAAAATAAAGTATAGCTTAGTTTGTGTAACTATACTTAGGGCAATGTACATATTCACATGGCTGTTTGATCTACTCCAAATAAGTCTCTAAAAGAGACTAGTAAAAGGTCTATCAACGCGAAGCTAAGTAATTCCTCAGAGTTATTTTATGATTAGTCAGGAATTATCTAAGTTAAAGATTTGTTTAGTGCCAGAAGCAGGTGGGTTTTGCTGCAGTTAGAAGTTTCCATAACAATAACAGGAGTGCCAATTAAAAGCCAGTTAGTCATGGACATTACTTTAAGGTCCAGTACTTTGCAAACTCTCCCCTCTTCAATTCTCCTTCTCTCGAGCTGCCCATTATCCTCAGTACAAAGACTTTAAAATGAATGTAGACTGTTTGCCTGTCTCCATGGAAGCCCTGTCACACTGCACCCTACACAAACCCTTCCCAGGCATCTTCAGCGCTACTTTCCCCTCTGATCTTTGCCCTAAACAAATGTGCTGTTTATTCACTCTTCTCCTCATTTATGAAGACCCATTTGATGCTTTATGAATACTAATGAGAAAAGAATTAAACCTATGTTTAAGAATGAGTGAAGATTCCTCCTTTTAGCATTTACCATGACAGTGAAAGCATACTGGTTGGCCTCTTTCATTATGTTCTTCTTTAAACCCTGAAACCTCTGCCAGTTCAAAATTAAGAGTGCAGATTTGGCATTAAAGTCCGTTAAAAGCTCCCCGATAGGAAAAAATGACCTAGTGGTTAAATCACATGATGAGAAATCGGGAGATCGTGGTGTCTCATTGTTCTGCTGCCAAAGAGCACCACCATGACTCCATTCAAGCCTCCATCACCTCACTTGAGAACAAGGATGAAATGCTGTGTACTCCAACAGTGTGAATTAAGGAGCATGAAGCAACCCTGTGAATTAACACCTTCTGGACTATTTGGTTGCATCTTCTTTAAAGTTCAAAACCAGAGACAATCCAGTCAGAAATTAGAAATATTCTCTGAAGTCAATGTAGGATCTTATATCAATGGCAAAATTAAAAGGAGGAAACAGTCCCTTTCTTCCAATAGGCAACAAAGATTCATTAGTGTCTCTCATGGTATTATTCTAGTTCTGTGCAACATTTCTGGTGAGAACCTTCTTCAACCCATCTCACGTTTAGTTTCTAGTTGTAGTTTAAAGGAATGGTAAGTTTGCCCTTGCAGCTACGTGAGCAGTATTAGCAGCCCGCTTCCCCCCCTCACAATTTCTCTATAGCCAAAAAGATCTCTAGCTCTGCCTCCTGATCTTTGGCACCAAACTTGGCAGATTATTGCCTTAAACTGTTTTTGGATGATGTGAATGAAAACCAACCATGTTTATACATGCCTTCTTTGGGCCTCTATTGCACAGGACATTCTCCCTCCCTTTACCTCTGTCACTAGGCTGTTGGTCCTTGTCCTTTCCTGTCACCTTCCCTGGTCACTACTGTGGATAAACCAGTGTCCAGCATCACATTACACTGGACTCCTGGCAAGACATACCAAAACAACAAATTTCTAGTTTTGTTATTTCCAACAGATCCTTGATGTTATGTATTAGTTGATCAAATATAAAATCTCTTGAGATTTTTTTTTAAACTACTATCTACTCATTGCTGCTTTTCAAAGCATGGACGAGCTCTGAAATTCCAGCTTGTCTGGCCACATGTTCCTTCATGCACATTTAAAATCTGCCCCTTTCCTAAATACCTTGAAATAATTTCCATGCATGGTTCTAGAAAACAAGGCTGTATCTTAATCTGTGCTGCCTTTTTAATTAGAGTGTAAGGTACACTAACTTTGCTGTATTTCTTCTGTTGGAGAAACTAAGGCACAATGTGATTTGATGCAAATGATAGACCCTGTGCCAGAACCAATATTTAAATTCTGGAGCACCTGGGTCTGAAAACCCTTGCTCAAAACTTAGATTTCTTTCTAGTTTCCCAGATTAACATTGTCAGAGAAGACAGACATGACTGTCTTTAATCAATATATTGGGCAAAAAGACCTAACAAAACATGCCATCCGTATGGTTTTCTTAATTTCTCCACATTAAGAGAGAGCTGATGAAGTCCTCTCAAGGAAATTACTATAGACTAATGAGAGTTTGTGCTTTGTATTTCATCAACTAATTATAAGTTCCCTTACAAGAACTACAGAGAAGTGAAAGCTATTATCTAGGTCTGTCTTGAATCTCATCTAAGTGGAGGGAGTCTGCTGTTCTAAGTCCTGAATTTCATGGGAAGGACTGGTTTTTTCCACCAAACTTCTTAATGTTCCTTGGACTGCAAGCTAAATTGAAGCCAGGCTGCCAGATGTAAGAAGTTAATACAACCAGCAGATCTCCCATTAAACATCACAGCATCTACCCACTTTTGCTGGAAAAGATTTTCATGATACTTGAATATTCTCAGTGTTTTATGGGTTAAAATCTTAACCAACTTTGAGACTACAGTGACTGTTCACTGAAATGTCAACGTCTCTAACTCTAGAAATCTCTGAATTCCAAACAGATCGAAAATATACTGCAGCTCAAAACTAAGAGAACAATCTGCACAATACCAGCTCAGTCCTCAAGAGATTGTAAAGGATTCTTATTGAGTACCAGACCCCAAAATATTTTTGTCTTAAAATGAAGGAAATTAGCACATTTTGGAAAAACAAAACATAACATTCCTGTGAAAGGAAACACTACTATATTTCACAGTAACTGTCCAGAACACTGAAGCTCTGTGATGCTTTCAGGAGCCCCCATTTTGAATGTCCAAGCTTAATAGTGCTTGTTATTTGTGCACTACTTCATAATTATTTTTTCCAGAACTAATGAAGCTAAATTGCTAGCCAGGCTCCATTCTGGAGACTGCTATTTCCCTTGACTTCACAGGAAATCCAATTTTTGCTAAGCTAAATAATACCATAAATTGTAAATTAAATATGTCATTAGTTTTTATGCAGTCAGCTCTACTCAAGGGGGTAAACAAAGTTTACCTAAGCATGGTTTACCTCAGCTTCTGTCCCTACAGATATTTTGAAATACTGACTTTTGTTTTTGTTAAATTCATGATCTTATGTACTTTGTATACTTTCACAAGCAGCAAGGGAACTAATATTGGTGTGGCTCTTCAGGAACTGACAGCAGCTGTGTTAGATTAAACAAAAGCTCTCTGTGATCCTCATCTCTAACTTGGCATCAGCTCTTCTATTACTACATCTAAAGTCCTGTTTCTAGCAGTAGTTCAATTTACAGGCAGGAAGTATTTAGAAGATTTGTACAAAAAGATTGTGTTATACACCTTGTTTCAGTAGGACCGATTTGCTAAGTGTTTTAACTGTCACTTTTTGTTGATGAATGTTTAATGTGTTAAGTACAAGGAATGTTCAATATTCACCAGACCAAAACTAATCTTAGAAAGAATTTGGAGGGAACTTAATTTACTGGAAAACTCCTGAATTTGGTTTGCTTTCTTCTGCATATCAATTCTTGATGACAGCTCCTACTGGGAAAAGTACAGCCATGTTATTACATCGTCTAAATAGGAAAATATCCTGATGTAACTATTGAAAGTAAATTGTTTTCTAAATAGCAAAAAAGGAAGCAATGGAAATGTACTTTATATGAAGTGTATAATATTACATTACACAACATACACGTGTAACGTACACAAGCTTGTAATGGACTGGACTTGGTGTTCATTTAGCTCCATACCTGAGAGGTAGCTTATTCCTGCCTCAGAGAATGTTTGATATAAACCTTACATGTGTGAATGGGTATGCCAAATTTCCATTTATCCAACGTAACTATGAGTTTTTACTACATTGTAAGAGTCCCCATGACAAAAACAAAGAATGCTGTCAGCGAGAAGGGAGAGTTTATGGCCAGAGTAGACTGTTTCCGTATATATTTTCTAGATGTCTTTGACCTGAACTAAAAGCTATAAGTACCGTTTAGTTCTTATTACCTAAATCTAAGAACAGCTGAAATCCACCTTCCTTTGATGCTTAGTGAAGCAACCGAATGCAGCCCTCGGGGGTTCAGTTTTGCAGGCACCGAAGGCAGACACCCCTGTTTTTCTATAGCAAGTCTGAACAATTTCATTTGGTCGCTCACGCGCTATGCTGTGTGCACTCACCTGGGTTTTTCAGATTTCCTACAAGTCCACTTTATTTTGCCCTTCTTTTCCAGGTCGAAAATTGTGAGATTTCAGCTTCCCTCCAGCAGCAGCCCGGAGCAGAAAGAGGGAGCAGCCTTACCAGATGGAAGGTACTGCCTGTCCGTTGTGCAACAAGATCGACGATCTCCCACTGGTGGAGCTGGGATTTCCGAGAACGGTATCAAACCCAGTACCCAACTACTTTGTTTCCTCACTGATCTATGAGATCCTCAGCAGAAAAACTAATATAGATATTAAACCACCAAAGCCACAAACCAATTCTAATGAATCTTGAAATCTTAAACCTAAACCTAAATAAAAGGTAATTTAGGTTATCTAAATAAACCTAAATCTCAGCTTTCTACTTCTCACTCCCCACAAAATTTTATGTTTAATAAAAGACTTAATGTATCACTTAGAGTTATGATTTAAAACTGCTTTTTTCCATATGATTCACCTCACCAAAACCTTTTTCCTGGCTTAAAAGTATGAAGTTTTCATTTCTTTGTAAATAAAAACTGAGAACTTCAGCTAAAATCATTTCCAAAGAAACCATTTGCCGTTAATATTCTCTTTGGAAACTGGCTGCTTCAGTAACTCTGAAAAGGTCCAACCTGTTTAGCACATGTAGCGCTAACTACTGCCATAACATCGCATACTTGCGATTTCTCATGAGACTATATGAAGCATTCTTTGAAAGTCTTCTAAAATCACGGGGTTTGCCAAGGCTGGCTCTCACTATCAATGACCTGGACTAGGCTTTTGTAGACCAGACAGTTACAAGGGCTCTCAAAGAGACGGCAGTTTGGAGAGGGTCATTTAGCTGCTGTAGTGATGAGACACATTTATGATAGCCATCTTAGAAGCCAAGCTTCCCCCCCCCCCCCCCCCCCCCCCGGGTAATGGTATACATGCCAAGTAGACAGCAAATGCAAAGTCTGGCAAGTTTGACTTACCTTCAGTGATTTTTTTTTTTTTTTTTTTTTTTGACACTTCTAGTTCAAAGACGACAAAAGCACTTATCTGACATTAACTGTAAATAACAAGACATCTTTACCGCAGACTGGAGGGATGTATGTAGTGACAAAAAATTAGATTTTAGGTATGTATTGAATGGAGCTGGCAAGCAGCTGCTTAGGAATGGGAAAAGCAATGACATGTAAATACAACTAACATTATAGCATGTTCTCCATGTGGTTAGACTTCTAAAATAAACCTGCTTTTACAAATATTTTTATCAAATCAGACACTTTGCCAACTCACAGTTTCCATGTCTAACCTACACTACCCATATTTCAAGTACAAACAGCTTTTTAGAAAAAGGTTTTCAAACAAATAAATTGTGGGTTTATAGATTTAAAAATGTGAAAAAGTGTTCCATCAAATAAAAAAGGATTAGTTAGGCAGAAAAGAAAAATAACTCAGAAAATTGAACAAATAAAAAAAATTGTGTGAACATCTGGGATAAACCTAGATATACCAGAGAAATAAATCTAGATGCAGAATTATTTATAATTTTTTAATATATACTTTAATAAATATTAATTTCTTAGAGCAGAAGAGCACTTGCATCAATGGAATTAGGTAAGTTACTCTACATTAGCCAGTTTACAAATGAATGCCTAAATATCACAATAATAAAGTGCTCTATGATTCTTCTAACAGAATATTTTTTTAAAATATTAGCTTAGTAGAAGAATTTTGATAAAATACTGGCTTTATGTTAAAAGAGATGTATAAGAAGTTTTGCCTTTCCTCTCTGGCCTCTGGCTTCCAGTCCTGCTAATCATAACCTACAAGGGGGATGTAAAAGACAGTCTCTTCTGCGCACACATTCAATCGGAGCAAAAGACGTTCCCATGCGGGGGCGGGGGAAGGCATTACAAGTATCTTAGATATCGTAGCACAAAGACAGCTTGAGATTCACATGCCTTTTCCTCCATTTTTAAAAACCTAACCTGAGTGTCTGTTATGCCAGATGCTGCAATTAATTTATCGGATTGAACATACCAGTTCGAAGCTCTTCAAGGAATCCGTAGTGTTGGGCAATCAGTTCTCAGGGCTGCCCCAACAGTTGCAAACTCTGATCATTATCCCTTTGAACTCCTACAGCAAGAAAATAAATGATGACAGAAAAAGTTCACTACTAATGTATCACAGATTGAAAATAGAAAGTCTCCTTTTTTGTTTGTTTGTTTTGCCCGTGCCCAGCCTCACTGAAAGAAAGTGCTTCTAATAAATTAGTTTGTACAGTGTAAGGATTGCCATGAAAACGCACACATTCATTCCCTGATTAAAGAGCAATACTGCATGCAAGTAAGCTTTGTTCCTGCTTAGGCAAAAAATTATTGAACATGATAACCTATAAATTGGGCACATTGAATGCTACTGGAATGAAAACTGCATTAACAAACACATGCCGAGCGTTAACCAAAAGAAAAAACCCCGAGGCCGTTTTTCCTTTGCTGCTGAGAGCAGCCCCGCGGGAGGACTGCCGGCAGCGGGGGCCGGCCGCCCGCGGCGAGGGGCTCCGGCAGAGGAGGGGTCCTGCCGACCACCGCCCGCGTGCGCGAGGGCTCGCTGCCGGCTGCCACGGGGCCCTTCGGACAGCCACAGCTGCAGTGGTATTTCAGCCTGAACTGCAGGTGCTCGTGTCCTTGACACGAGACAGAAAGTCATCTGCCCGGGAGTCTCTGCTGGGCGACTCATCCTCTCGAACCCACCTCTCCTGTGCCGAGTAAACTAAACGCACAACACTTGTAATGCTACTTGAGGTCAAATGTGTTTCAATATTTGAAGACGTAACAGCATTTGACTTGATCACTCTGTTAGAATTCATAAACCTGTTTAATTAACTGACAGTGATGAAGGTAAATAATGATAAAATTTAAAATCATGTTGACATTGGCTTAATCTGATGTCAAACAAAAATAAATATTCTGAATAAAGGTTTGACCAGTGCTTTTCATGTACTCAATCTTTCAAAGGGCTCCCAGTAAGTTACAAGCATCATAAGAATTCCCTAAGTCCCAGTAAATATTTTCTTGTGATAAAAAGGAGTTAAATGCAATAGCTTTTATAAGATACAGCTAAAAAAAGTATTGAAATATTACTGTAATAGTACATGTATATTTACATGTATTGTAGACAGTTCATTTATAATTTAAATTATAAGGAGGAGACATTAGGTTTAGGTAAAAAAAGATAGACATTAAGTTTATGCAAAAAAAGATAAAACTAAACATTAGATAGCTATGGGTCTAAGATTACATTTATATATTAAAATCACTGTGCCTACAAAACACAGAGAGGAAGTGAATTAGAGAACATTTATATCAAATTCCTGCACTCTGAATACGTGTTCAGCTGGTACAATGACTATGCAAAAAAAAAAAAAAATCTTACACAGTACAATGGTTTCTCATTCCTCTTGAAAAGTGTATATTCAATTGTACACGTGAACAGTAATTACCCCCCTTAATAACACACTGATCCTTCACACTTATCCTTACATTAGTTACCTAAAGGAAAGAAGAGGATTGAAGTGAAATAGCTACAAGTTACCTGCAAGAGAGTGCTGAAGCATTCAAGACTTAAAATAACGACCTTTGCTGGGGCTCCCTTGCCTTAGCTTTAAAGCCCCTTTCCACGGGTGCTGAAGGACCCTGCACTGTATTTTACTGGGGTTCTTAAAACCTCACTTCTGTCTGTCCCAGCCTCAGGAGTTTAAATTGCCCCAGCTGCAGCCCGTCGGGGTTGTTGTTTTGTTGCTAAGCGGTTGTTGGTTTCTCGAGCAGAGGATCAGCTGTTCCGCTCTGTGGAGGGCCAGGCTGCCTCTGATGAAGAGGAGGAGAAGTGGGCAGGAGACCAACCATCCCAGCTGGACCAAATGAAGAAAATACTGGCCAAGCTCCCTTGCTGTGGCAGTGGGTAGGTTTCTGAAATTAATGCTCTTTGAGCCCTTTGCAAAGATTATTTCATGACCTGAAGGCACCAGGGCTTCAGTAAGAAGCAGTAATACTATATAGCAAAATCAGCAGGCCCCTTTGCCCATCCTTTACAGCTCATGGGGAAACAACACGCTGGATATTCCCATCTAACCCTAACCAGTGTCAGCTAGGACACTAATTTGTGATCTGTGCTGCCAAGAGTTTTTCAGGAAAACTGGCTTTTACAAACATAGACCTTCATTGTGAGGTTTCACTAACTTTTTTTTTTTTTAATGTATATATAGATGCGATGAAAAAATGCGGAAAAAGCTAATGTCTTACTTGGAGACCGCCAATACTGATGGCTACGAAACAGCCCCTGCGGAGCTGGCGGAGAGAATCACACAGCTCACTGAACAGCTGGAGCTTAAAGGGCATGAAGTGAAAAAACTGGAAACAAATATGGAAGAGGTAACAGGTGCCCAGCAGAGTGTGAAAGAGTTGTTTATGTATCTTTAAGTAGCTGCATTTATATACATATGCATTTATATTTTATTCTGGCCATTCCGCTCTCTGTTGCTGATGTTTCTCACTGTGCCGTTAGTTTGTCAGCTCAGACATCTCATGCTTTCCTGTAACACCCGCATTTATCGTCTGGTTCCTACCTGAAACTCCATTTGTTTGGAGGATGAGAGGTACACCAGCCACAGTCAGACACAGGCTCTCCGAATACTATCTTAAACCATTTCAATGGTTTAAGATGTTCACTGATGCTACGTTTGGGACTGATACCACCGCAGGCCAAAGAGCCGCACGTTACCCACAGGGTTACTGTCGGCAGCTTGCAGCGGTTCCTCAGCTGCGGATGAAACGCTCCCCACGTCCGAAGGCATCCAGCTCCTCTGGGAGCACAGTGACTTTTCAGAAAATCCCTCCAGCTGACTGAGATGCAGGGGCTCACCGTTTTGGAATCCTCTGGAGGGAATCAGCCAGTTCACTCTGGCTGGTTCTCGGGCTTAGACCGATATATTTATAAATAAATAAAAAATTAGTTCTCAGGCTTAGCAGCATGTTCAACTTTCCTTCAGCAGAGGTTATAACCACCGTAGTTAAAAGCCCCAGTGCAGTATCATAGTCCCATGTGATCTTACTATTTAAATACTGCAAACTTCAGCCATTGATGGGCGTAGATTTAAATGATAGCAATCTTTCTGTGAAACAAAAATAGTGCATCATATGCATTGCTTTGGTCTGCTTTGTCTTAAGGTTCAGTTAGCGCTTGTTCAGTATTTTATACCGCTTCTTAAAAAGGAGCGTAAAGATTTCAGTAGCTCTGGAAGAATTATATTAATCAGTAAACTATTTAAAGTAAAATATTCAACTTCTTTACATGTTGGCATCCTTTCGATTTTTATCAGTATTTCATATCATTATCCCCCTTGACTAAATTAAAGAATTTACTTGTGAGGGAAAAAATTTAAAACTAGAATAAAATCATAGTTGTCTCTTACACAATTTGCAGTATTCCATGACAATTTATTCCTGTAATACTCCTTAGAGCAACACAAAGCTTCCTTCTATACCGCTTAACGTCAGCCCACATAAAAAACTACATTTATTCTTTTAGTGCCAGTAGTGCCAGTATTATTATTCTTTTTTTTTTTCCATTCAGAGGTACTCATCTTCTTCTGCAGCATCATATTGCCTTCTTTTTAATCTCTGCTGATGGATATTAGTTCTGTGCACCTTGTTCAGAAAAGTACCATTATCAATAGATTAATACAAAATTCCAGGACAAAAATGGAATCTGTTGCTCTTGATTTAAAGACAAGCAGGGAGGTGAATACGACATAGTGCCAACTCACTGCAACATGAATTTAAAATCAGTAGGATGAATCATTCTGAGACTGTTAAAAATTTATTCTTAAACCCTCTTACTTTTATTTAGCCAGCATTTATATCTTGTGTGCAGTTATAGGTTTTTTTTTTTTTGATGCTACAAAACAGACAGACAAATAATAAGTAATTCCTTTCAAAAAGGTGACCGTTCCTGTAATCAACACAAAGCAAATTGGAAGACTGAGAAATGCTCTCTCTCATCTAACTTGCAAATAAATATATTGGCTTAATAAATAAACCACCAAGAACACTTTCTCTGATGACCTGACAAAGCCACCTTATACATTGCTCTATATTCTTCTATTTGGACCTGCTCAATGCTGAAAATTAGACAAATAACAACAAAGCTAACAAGAAACAAACTCAGCAGGCAAGTGAAGAGCAACACTCTCAAATACCGATTAATAATTGCTTCAGTCTAAAACTTGTAAAACCAGGGGATGAGAGAGTTCTGAAATTTGTCATGTCTAGAAAGTTCTGCTTTCCAACAACTGAACATTTAAAAATAGTTTCTAGTGAAGACAGGATGATGAAGGTGTCAGGACTTGGGGATAACAGATGGAGAAAACATGAGTTAATTCTAAAAATAAAAGTGATACGCTGCCAAGTGTAGTGTTACAAAGAAATGCCAATTATTTTCTATAAAAGCTTGCATACAAACTGCCAGCTTAATTAAAAAGACAATTAGTTTATGACCTGCCATACAGGGTCAAATGAAAAGTTCATCCTAATATTGCGCGCCTGATAGCAAGCAGCAGTTGCTGAGAGAAAAGCAATGAGAAACAGTACAGAGAATTTTCCTCTTGGTATTACTCACCTGGTTCCCAGTACACTAGGGATAGACACATCTTGAACCAGATGTTGCATGGAGTATCATGTTCAATGGCCAGTACTGGAGTTATTTACCATGAATTTACCTTTCCCTTCTTTAAAGCTAGTGGTGCTTTTGGTATCTCAGGGCAAGGACTCCCACATACTAATTAGAAAGGAACAGGTTTTGAGGATTTGTTTCTGTTAGCTTTAAATCTGCTGCCTGATCATCCACTGTCACCTCATTTTTGTGCTTGAGAATCAGCAAATGATCTGTCCCTCATAATTTTACAGACTTTTACTACCAGAAATACTGCCTCAGTTATCACCATTCCTAGTCTGCCTCAGCTGTCTTGGTATAGAGACCATTACTTCTGTTATTCTATTTTATTCTTCCATGTCCTTTTCAAGCTCTATTACCCTTTTTGAAAGACAAGAACTGTAAATGTGCTTAGTATTCAAATGCAAGCCCTTCACGACATAATCATAGTTTCTGTTTTGTTCCTAGTTCCTTTCCTAATAGCTCCTAGCATGTATCCTTTTGATCTCCGCTGACCACTGAGCTATGTTCAGGAGACTGCAGTTCTTCTGGATCTCCTTCCTGAGTGGCAGTCATCGTCACTGCACACGTATGCCATTGTGCACCTTTCCTACATGCCTTACTTCACATTATTGACACTGAATTTCATCTGATATTTTATTGCCCATAGCCATTCAATATCATGAACTCCTGCTGTAATTCTTCATAGGCAGCTTTAGTTTTGATTACCCCTAAAAAATTGTATTGAGAGCAAACTTAAACACTTTGACATTCACTGTTTTTAAAAATTATTTATGAATATGCTGAGCAGCTCAGGTCTTAACCCAGCTCCTTGTGAGACCCTAAGGATTATCTCCCTCCACTGTGAAACCTTCAATCCTGGTCTGTCACTCCGTGCTCTCCCCCCACCTTTTAACCAGCTGTAAGTCCATGGCAGGATCTGTGCTGCTGCCCTATGGCAGTTACTTTTTTTTTTTTGAGTCTTTGGTGATGAATCTTATCAAAAGCTTTTTGCAGATTCAAAATACACTCTATCATCAACTGAATTAACATTATTCATATATATTCATAGACCCTTTCGAAGAAATCTAATAGATTCTTCGCTATGCTCATCTATGTATTCACCAAGTCCCCCCTCCGTTACAGTTCCTATCAATTTGCCTGACAGAATTACTGATACTCTTGAGGTGATTTGCTATTCCTCAGATTATATCTGCAGCCTCTCTTAAAAACTGGTGCTCCATTTGCCACCCTCCAGCCCTTTGAGGGTGAAATGATTTAAAAGATAAATTGCACAGCATAGTTCAGCACTTCATTCTGCTGTTCTGTTACTGTTTTCTTCCCATTTTGAAAATGTTTCTCAGGTTCACTGCTTGTAAAAATGGCTTTAATATGAGAGCCTCCTTAACTTCTGTGGAAAATACAATAGAATTATTCTCTCTTACATTCCTTAAGGGATTTTTGCATATTAATTATTCATTGTCCTATTTGTACATTCATTGTATGTATTGGTACACACTACTCTAGAGCTCAGATTGCCCCCATGCCATTCTCCCCCTTTTGTAAGAGGGTCAGGTATCAGCAGTTTTGACTACTCAAAACTGGTGTTTGGCAAGGTAGTATTTCCATTTCACAAACAAGGCACAGATCCAAAATCAGGCTCTGCTGGGGGACTTTGACAGAGCTAAGAACAAAACCCACTCCTCTGAGCCCTGTGACTTAACTACTGACCATCCCTCCTCAGGTTTTAAAAATAGCTTATGCTTAACTACAGTCATTATCTTACTGCAAATGGTAAGGTAACAACAGGTGCTAGATGCAACCTAGCTAGGGAAAACAATTTGGGAGAATGTTTTAATTCAGACAGTACACCGAGCCACTGTCTTCAAGCACAATAAGAAGACAAAAAAATGCATACGTATAAATGAAACAAAGGTATCAGGAAACTGGCATCCTTATAGATGACAAGGTGGCTGTTAAGGTATAAGTGCTGTGGAAGCGGTTTACTAGCTATAGCATAGGAAATACAAGCAAAAAGGGCTTTGTAGGAGCAGTCAAAATGAAGAGGAAAAAGAGGCAGCAGTAGCAACAAATGCTATGTCCAAATATCACTAGTGGCACTCTCGGCTAAGCATATTGCCTGTGCTGTCTGTACGAACTAAGCAGCTGGTCATGGCACTAGAGAACTACGGAGAACTCAAGTGGCCTGCATGCTAAAGAGAAAAGGTTGTACTTCTCCTATTCATGGCTGTATGTGAGACCCAGGGCACGGCTACAGCCTTTCAGTAACACCCGGCAGGGGACAGAGGAGCCCCTGTGCAGCTTTCCAAGAACGGCAGTTTTGCCAGCATGACTAAAGCGGCAGCTAAAAGCAGCAGATAAGTGATGTCAGGGGTGCAGGGGCCTGACAGGGTGCAGGACCAGGATAGATGGGCACCCGTTACAAATTTCCATGAGCATCTGTCTAATTGCATATTGGAAAAGTCTATTTTACACTTAAAAATAATGACCTTTTTACCTCTCTGTTATTTGATATGACACTGCTTCAGCTGTACAGGGGAACATAACTACCTCATGTGTTTAGTACATATCTACGCCAGGTGGTATTTACAATGCGGAGGCAATCTGCAATATAATAAAGGAAACCACACGTTTAATTCCTTGAAGACCTCCCACAGCCTCTAGAGTATTTGTTATGTCTCAGCTGGGCTGCTGCCACATTGGTGGTAACAAAGTTGGCTCTCCACACAGGAAAATGTTAGTGTATTCATCTAGAAGGGGTGTCCAGACAGGGGTGCTGAAATCATTGTTTGGCAGATGGGCCAGATTAAGTGATCCAAACTTCTGTAGATGTTGTGTAGCTCAGAGGGGCTGGAGTGCCTCACAGGGCAAAGCTCACAGAGAGCTAATGGAACAGGCTGATTTCCATCTGATGGGGGAATAAGCACCAACTAATACATACTATTATTAGCACTGTCAGAAACTAAAATGATCTTCTAGAAGGCTCGGTGTGGATGAGGGATTTTCTTTTTTCAGTCTGATGACACTTGTGTTTTAGGGAACTGAAGTTCCTCCCCATCTATTAAAATTCACTAGAATACAAATTTCCAAATTTTCTGAGGAGACCCCTCCTGCCCAGGATTTCTGCAGTGTTCAAAAGTCTTACTGAATCTGGACTCTTCTGTGCTTAGCTGCAAACCAATGCTTCACCAAGCATACATGCCAGTGTTTTGCAGAACCAGAATCTTAAATTTTTTCCTTAAGACACTTTTTTTTTTTAACCAAAGTACTTAAAAGAAATCAGCTAATTACCTTCTTGTTTCACTGAATGTACAGATGATCGATATGTAGGAGTTGCAAGACAAAGATACAATTACATTGGTGAAGGTACGCAAATTAGTTATGCTTTACAGAGGATGCAAAGATTACAAAACTGAAACAGTAATGCTAGTATTTAAAATTTCTGAATGATCTGCTTGCATCCAGTGTTGAATGAACTGCCATTATGCGCAAGAGCAAAGCATGCATTTCTTAGCCGCTACTGATTCTTTGCTTTATGTAGTACGTTACAGAACTGTACTTCCTTTCAACATAATCTTCTGGAGTGAACTGACATTTACCAGATAAGGGGGAAAACTTAGCTTTGCAATTATTGGGCAAGAAAGTGAAAAGCTCCAGTGCTTTTAATTTCCTGTGTCATTGTCCAGATGAAAGGCCCATTGCTAGGTGAACTGCAGCAAAAGGTGGAGGAGACCGAATTGTTGAAGATGGAGCTGCAGATGTTGGAGACTGAGAGAGTTAGGCTGTCACTGGTGGAAGAAAAGCTCATGGATGTTTTACAGCTTCTTCAACAACTTCGAGACTTGGTATGGCAAGAAAGCAGTCCAGAGACTTAAAACGGGTTTTGATAGTGTCCTTTCCAAACTAAAAAGGATGTTCATACCTTCTATTAAGTACAAAGTCCTTTACACTGGGACGCATTTTTACGTGTGTTTGCCCTGGGAACTGCCCGGTGATTGCAGAAAACTTTTAGACCCCTATGGCTGACTTTCTGAAAGAAGCCTGGAGATCTCCTTGGATCTAGGTCTCCAAGCTCTCATTATCCTCCAAACAAAACTTTAGAGGAAACAAGGAAAACAAAAATGCTAGTCATCAGAAAGATTCTAGAAGATTATTTTTCCTTCTATAAAAGGACCTTTGTTTAACTGCATCCTAACGTGACACTGAGTCAGTATTAAAGGGATAAAACCCTTTCCTATATACCAATAAGGTATTTTTTGTAAGAAGTTTCTTACACAATTAATAATCTAAACATGGACTTATAAAAACTGATGCAAATAACGTCCCAGAAGTACATGGCCAGTACGGCAGTTCAGTCCTTTAGAAAGTAAGTTTAAATCTCCTGCTTGGGAATGATAATTTTAATGGCTGGCCAAAAAATGGGCAAACTGGGTAATCTGCAGAACACGGAGTACTTTGGGAGCCGCACTGGACTGCTAGGAACTAATTTCTTTGATAATGACTGAGGGTTCTCCTCAATTTTCAGCAAAGCTCTGCCTAATCTGTGTGAAATGAGAATGCTTCCTCAGATGAACACTTTACTTTGTTTGAAGTACGCTCATGTTCCACTGATGACTCTAGGGAACAAGTGCACTATCTCATAATTTGGTAACTTATTTTAGCACTTGACATGGAAATTCTACTTTCATGTTGCAAGTCTGACACATGCATCAATAACAATCCAGTGAAGGATTAAGCTAGTAAAGACTACGAGTGGCAACAAGCATAATAACCTTTTGTGTCAAGACTTCAACATGTCATTCACTGGTCAGGTGTATTATTGCAAATCATTTCTGCTTTGGAGGCAATCCATCACACAATGTGCCGTATCTCAGTGATAATAGCACTTAATGCTAATCATTGCTGGAAACATGCCTCTGCGTGCTGCCAACTCCCATAGCATCAATACAGGCAACGATGCTGTCCCCGAACAAAATAATTCCCAGCATTCCCAGTAGAGTTTAGCAAGGATCCCCTAAATCCCTGATGGGATATACTTCAGACAAAAGAAAGCTTATTCATCAGGAACTGTGGGTTTAGGTGTCACTTCCCCAGCATATTCACATCCGTGTTTTAAATACCCCGCGCACCTCACCTGCAACAGAATCTACTACAAACCAATGACTGTCCAAAGGCAAATGCATGCTCTGTTAGGACAATTAAAACCTCACACTGTGTTGCAGAGCTCATGTGTAATCCCAGCCCGCTGCAAACTGCTTTCCACGATGCCCCAGTCCCCACTGGGGCGGACAAGCAGAAGGTAGGTAGGTGAAGGTAAGCAAGGCCGGTATTGCCCGGGCTGCTGGCAGGTACATCATCTTTCTTCCAGAACAGCTTCCATCTATTTTCACTTCTCGAAGTTTTAACAAGAACGACCTGTCCCTGCAGATACGGGTGCTCTAAGTGCTAATTAAACCGATTGCAAGACCATCTCCCAGAAAGCACGCATTAGTGTCTCGACAGCAAATTAAGGGAGTTTGTTTTTCCAGACACATTATGTAATGTCCCAACAGATTTCTAATATAAAACTACCACTGAAAAAGACCATCCAAATCCTAAGTAGTTTTTACAGTCCTCTCACTTTGGCTAATGTTTATTACACCTCAATATATAACTAGCAGTGGGCCTGCCACATGACACACACCATCTCTTCTAATTTGTTTGTACCTAAAGTGGTTCCCAATGATTGCTAGAACAGCTGGGTCTGAGAAGCCTCTGTCTGAGATTACACCACAGAATCTGTCCCTTCACCTTCCAGCCCAGGCCTAGCAGAGGACTGAACAAGCTTTTGCTGTGCGTGCCCTGCTTACACTCCTTGCCATCTAGATTTGTTTAGGCACACGCTCTGGAAAATTCTGGTTTTTTTCCACTGAATTTGTCTTTCTGCAGCCATATTAAGGAACTGGAGCCCTCCACAAACTGCTATTATTTCAGCAGTATCTAAGATGAAATGCTTGAAAATAAAGCCAATATCAGGCCTTGTGTTATCAGGATTCAGTTTCATTTTGTTTTGATTTTCAAATGTGAATACACCACACATAGATTTTGTTGCATACGTTTAAATGGGTGAAGGACATATCTGTGCCATAATATTATCTTGTTTTTTAAAGAACATATCTAAGCGAGCCTTGGGAAAAATCTTGCTGAGCACTTTGGAATCCTGCCGTGACCCCCAACCTGGTAAGAAAATAAATCACCTATAAAGACCAAAAAGCATGAAAAGTGTCCTTTTGGGAAAAACGCTAGATAATGAACAGATGAGTAGGAAAAAATATTTCAAATACTGGGGGGCAGGCTAGGGAGAAAAAAGTACTATGCAAGAAGATTACCTATAGAAAGTGATGCTTTCTAGTCTGTGACACATCAGAAATAGGAACACATCCAGGGCTTTTTTTAGCCAAATTTTAATCAGAATTTGAACTTAGGGGAACAATTCAGTATCCCACTAATGTCTCTAGGGCCTCACTGATATGAGAAAGTGGAAAACAATACCAAGTATATAAGGCACCTCTTTATCAGGTTTGCTACCCCACTGCGTGTTGTATTCCTCTGCTGCCACACAAACACACAAACCATAATATTTCTGTAAAGAAACCAGATCAAACCTGCACTCCTCTAATAATAGCCTTTTGCGTTCCCCTTATGAAAATTGCAAACTCCTCTCCCTTGACAATGGCCTGGTGTGCCAGAGCTGCCTTTGTAGGAACCATACAGGGATCACAGTCAGAAGGTTTAGATTTTATTACTTTGTTCCTATTAGCAGAGCATTTGTACTTACCTTCAAGAAATGAACATACTGTACCAAACCTGAGGGCGTGGGTTGGAGGTGCTTTTAATAGGCAAACTGTAGTCAAAGACAAGATTATAAAAGACTAGATGTGGCCTGAAGGTTTAATGCCTGAGGGCCTGAGGGAGAATATTACTAACAGTGATTTAGGGAGAATAACATACAAACCATTCTGGGTTTTGCAGTTTCAAAGCCTTGTTGTTACTAGTGTCCAGCAATTCAGGGCACAAGCAGCCCAGGGTTAAGCTGTGCTGTTCCAGCATGGCTGCAGAGGGAGCAGAGAAAAGAAGGCAAAGACAGACCTTTGTTGGCTCCAGGACACCAACACAGAGAGAAACCGTATCT
Source organism: Oceanodroma leucorhoa (assembly GCA_030449065.1). NCBI lineage: Eukaryota > Metazoa > Chordata > Aves > Procellariiformes > Oceanodroma > Oceanodroma leucorhoa. Next base: position 700,128 of record JASVER010000118.1, read on the forward strand.
GAGCTGTAGGTCAGATATTCTCTTGGTGAGAACAAGAGAAGAGGAGACTGTTAGTATGCACAGCACACAAGTGTCCAGAAGGTACTACTACTTATCCTGCACGGGAACGCTGACTCCAAATGATGCTGCCGAAAAAAAGTACCTCCCTCTGTAATGGCAGCACAGCTCAGCTTCCTAAACTGACACCAACAAGTGAAGTAACCCTGTGAAGCGCTCTGTCCATTCTGCATCACCATTGCCATAAACGGCTCATCTTCTCTGCTTTCAACTTTCTGGCTGTGCACTTGATATGACTTAAGCAGCTTTCCTAAGTCTTTGTACTCAAACATCTTCTTCCTCTTTGACAAGACTAAGTGGATGGTTGGATTAGCAACTCTTTATTGTGATATGAAATAATCTTTGTTCACACACGTATGCAAGAACTCAGTGAATGGGCAGTGAATGAAGCAAGAGAACCAGTAGAGAAAACAGTCCTTGAACCCAGTTCCACTCTCATTTTTGTAGGGACAGGAATTCATTATTTGGTCTCAAAATTTAGACACTTTATGTTAATTACCTGAAATGGCACCTATGAAGAAGAGGGCTTGTGTTACGATTGTTGAACTGCAACTTTCTGTCTTTGTTCAAATTATAATGTTTGCAATTTTCTTTTAAAAGGAAAAGCCCACCTATTTGAAGTCCTAGATACTCTCTACCATGAGCTGACAGCCTGTGAACTCTTACAAAGCCAGCCTCTGGAGAAGGCACAGAGTTGCCAGTCCTTGTCTAACCCACTGGTCATCTCGTGCTGAGCAGCAGTGCCAACTACGACCCGCACGACCAGCCGAACAGCAGCCCTTGTTCATTCAAACACATGATGAATGAATAAGATTTGTCCACTTCAACGGAGCTCAGTAGTGGAGAAGAGTAACAGAACAATTCAGCCACGAAATCAAAGGTATGCTGCTTCTGGGAAGAGCGCCAGCTCCTCAGCTAACGTCAAAGCCCCCCCTTACGGGAATGAGCATCCACATGATGCGAGGAGGACGTAGCAATGCCTGTCTCCGACGGAAGCCTAACCATCCTTGTATGATGGCCCTGTAACTGCACCGGTCAACCAAATAAAAACTATTCCAAATACACTGACCTGACCTATTTAGATTTACAGCCCTGGTTACACGCCGGCTGGGCACAGTTTCTAGCTTTTGTGATAGCGCAATTCAAAAGCAAAAGGCAGCCTATGTTATCACTGGCAAGTAAACCGCTTCCTTAACATACAAGTGACAAAATGACTGTATTATAAACATACATACGAGTGTATGCCAGTAGTGCAAGTTTTAGGGGCTCATGTATAAAATGTGTTTGTGTGTGTCTGTGATTCAGTTATTCACCTTATTTAACTCTGAAGTTAGATTTGTTTATTGCTCTGCTGAATTTTATATTTGCAATTATAGAGATGCCTTAGAAATCTGCAACAGTCTTTCCCAACAATAGTCTTAGATTTTACATTAAAAGTTACGTTTAATTGCTTGGAAAAGGTACAAAGCAATCTTGTTCCCGGGCTCTCAGGGGAAGGAAGGGCTGAAAAATTCACTTTGCAACAGCTGCCATTGTCACATCAGCAAACAACACATGCAGCACACAACTTTTTTCTCTCATTTCATTTCCCTCAGTGCAGCTGTAGAGACACAAAACTAGGCCCCACTTGCAGAGAAATTAATGTAAAATGTAACATTGTAACATGTAACATTGTAACATGTAACAGTGTAACATGTAACATTGTGCCATGTAAAGTTGTAACATGTAACATTGTGCCATGTAACATTTTCATCAGCCATACAATAATTCCTGGGGGCAAAAGTAAAAAAAAATAGGTTGCTTCCAAGATGCTTTTGCTGTTTCATTCAACTGTCAAACACAGGAACTAAAGCAGCAGAGTTCTTAAATGTTCCAACTGAATTTATGTTATTAAAAAAGGCACTGTGGCTCTTCTAAGAATGTGAAATGATTTTCCTGAGATAATGCCAGCGATGAAATAAGATCATTCAGTTCAGAACTGTGCATATATGATTGTTTCCCATGAAAATGGCTTTCATACAGGAATAAGGTCCACATCACAATGCAATCTGGGGAATAAGATTTCTATTCATTTCTAGTCCTAACACACTGTATAGCTTAGACACACCTCCATCCAAAATCATGATACACTACTTTTAGCATTTAGAGCCATGCTGGTAACAAAAATTTGCAATAGATATTTTCATTTCATTTTAGAGGAGAAAAAAAAGGGTGTTTTGCAAACAATGGAACAAACTCTGTTCAATGGTGTTTTACCTGTTTTTTTTCTGGTTTAACAGAGGAAGATTTTAAGAATAGATATATATTTTTAATGTAGATTTTTCATAAAGATAAATTAGACAGGACATATATACATAGTGCAATATTCACCCTGTAAGAACAAAAACGGTTTACTAATACTAAATATAATCCTAACGTAATTCCAAGCATAATATACTATTACTTAGTATATACTAAACTATATGCTAATACTATATACTACAAAAACTATCACTAAATGTGCAACAGATAAAAATCAAAATGAACAGAAGTTAGTTCCCTGCTTGGGTTCATTTTCTAAAAGAACAGGAACAAGTATCAGCTTATGTTTTGTGCAGCTCTCTTAGACATTCCCAGGAATGCTGTATATGTATAAAGCAAATCATTAAATAAGCATGATCTGTGTGTATAGTTAGCAGAAAAGACACTTCAGGAACAGGATTATAATGCAAGTACATGCCTGGTTATGGATACCCTCATGCACTCCAGGATTCTTTTATCATTTGAATTAATATTACTTACTGTATCTACTCTCTCTATATACACATATATATGTGTATTTGTATTATATATACTTATGTATACATGAAGATTGCTATGCTAATTGTATACTTTTAGTATCTTTTTCACCACTAATTTTCTGCTTCACTTTCTAATATATTTCTAGAAATCTAGACTATTAAGTAAACTGATGTCCTAATGCCAAGCGGGGCTGCTTATCCAAGCAGCAGTTGAACCGTAATTAGAAACTAGAAAATGTCACTGGAAATCTAAACTGGTGTTAAGGAAGGTGCAAACAGTTGAGATAAAAGGAAGCTTTTGTGAATAAATAAACAGCATTTAATTGATATAAGAAGCAGCAAAATCATACCTTGCTATATTAGCTTCAAATTCTGTAACATTTCTATTTCTTTAAGAAATGCCTGTATCAGAATCATTTCTGATACATCAGAGATATAGAGGCGTACACGTGACACGTTACCGGGTGAGACCAGAGCCCCGCTGTACCGTTTCCAATTGGTAAGGGTTACTTAGCTCTTGTCTGTAGAACGGACCTGTACTACTTTGATTTTCAGTTAGAAAGCCAATGGGCATCTATAAAAGGGCTAAAGCAACCTAATTATGCTGGCTTTGAGGCACTCTGGTTGAACTCTGGCCTTATACCATGCTTGAGATTTTATCCCCTCCCCAGCATGCTCATTCCTTGTTCTAGTAGATTTTTTTTTCCTCGAGAATAATTCCATTCTTACAGAAAGGACAGCTTGCTTCCTCCCAGTTGTATCTGCTGCGGACTCCCTAATGTAACTGACCTCAGCAAAAAAGTTATTCTTCACCACCTCTTCTATAGGTCCTTTCCTCCATCGCTAATTGCAGAGCAATAAATCCCTCAGGCTCCCAGATTTTGTACTTTAAGACTGGTGTCCAGTCTTTCCTCGAATGAGCTGCCTGGAGTGTTCTCAGCACTCCTAACCCTCACTCCTACAGGTCTCAAGGAATGTGCCCTTTCTCCTGCTCACGTCCCCTAAAGCTGGCAGTTTAGCTCTCGCAGACTTTGCTCATGTAATGTGTTTGCATTTCCTTAGCGGTTCAACACTAGATCTGCACAAATTGTGACCAAGCTCATTTTCTTAGCAGTCACCATCTAGCTTATTAATTTTCTGTTAAAACTGCGAATTGGCCCTAACAAGGAAGCTGGGACATTTCCTCCACTGGTATCCACTGTGTTTCCACAAAACAAGCTTTCCGATTTGACTTCATTCTCAAACTGCTTTCTCCTCCCAATGCCCTCCTCACTTATCTTTTGGCATATTTCTTGCTGAGATAACCTGAGGGTCTGCACACTTCTAGCACAAGTTGCATTTTTCAAGAGGAGTTTCCTCCTCCCATTATTTTTCACTTTATATGAGGTATTAACTATTAGTAAATTAAAGTCGACCTGATCTATAAAGTTATTCAATAATTGACCAATTTATTTTCATTCAAGCACTCTCTGAAGTATCTGGCAGTGACCACTCGTCGCAGATGTTACACTGATTCACAGAACTTTTAGACCAAATCAGTGTGGTCGTCTCCAGCCAGAGCTACTCCAAGAGGTTGATGCCATTTTTACACACTTTTGGAAGAAAAAAATCTTTGGCACCAGTATGTTTAAATTTGCTGAATCTGTTGGAATTAAATCTCCTCCCTTTCATGATACTGTCCATTAATCTACTACATAGTACATTTCCATGATGAAAGGTTGTTTAGATTTCATTCTTTGTTTCCATCTTACTGTTAAGAAGAAGGGAACATTTTCAAACAGTGCTGCATAAAATAGAATTGCTTGGTATGAGAGAATGACAATAAACATTCACAGCATGTGTGTGACACATCGCATTACCAGCCAAAGGGCTTCTCTTAGGTCTGTAATTTCATGGAGTTTAAGACACTGAATCCTTTAATATTTACATTATCTTATTTGCTTAATAATTTTATGTGTAATTCCACATAATGCGAAAGCTATAGAATGCGTTTCTTAGTGTGAAATTGAATTGAAAATTGAATCATCTTTATTTCCTGAATTACACTTTACTTTCAAGAGGCCAGGATTTTCAGAGTTCTGCCTGGTTTCTCTTCTACTTTCCTGGCTCTTCCGTAATACACCAGCAGAAACATCCTCACCCGTTTCCCATGGTACTGTCTGTTACAGTAGTTTGGTGGCCCTAAATTGTGGCTTTTGCAGGCAACTGGTCAGACTGAATATGCATTTCTTTGGGGATGCTACCAGACCTTCCTGAGCCCAGCTTCCTCCCCGAAAAGAAGGAAGAGAGAATCCTCATTCCCCATCTTTAGCTCAGTCCAGCAGATGACACCACCAGAGCACGGCCCCTTTCAGCCACACGTGTATATATCCTCAGCGGAGTGCCCACGGGCTGCCCACGGGCAGTAACCCTCTGCTCTAGGCCAGCCTGCTCAACAGCTGTGGAAATCCTGGGGAGGTTTAGAGAGGCACTTTCCTGGCATTGCCTCAGCATGCCAAAACAGTCAACTTCATTTTGTCCCCTTAACTTTTTTCAAATTAATATTTGTCCTCCAGGCTGAAAGTATTGGACACCACACCCGGACCGACGTACTCAGGCTCTTAGAAGAGCTCTCCCTTAGAAAATCGCTTTGTTTAATGCAGCTCACTCACTTCTTCACTTAGGAGGGGTGTCTGCATTAGAGCAAACCTCCCAGAATTGAGACTCACATCTTAAATGACATTATTTCCTAAAATGCTTCTATTTTTCTGAACTGTAACCATTTCAGACTCTCTAGTTGAAGAACTGTCTGCTCCTAGACTTAATCCCCTACCCATTTCCAGAGTGTATTAACAGTAGAACAAAAGAAAAGAATGAAAAGGCTCAGAGGATGTTCAGGAAATCCTAGCTCGCATTTTAGAACAAGTTGCCAGTTAGACATCAAATTCAGTTCATGACCAGTTCTCCTCCTGCCAACACAACTATATTTTTGTCTAATGAAACTCACAAAAGGATAGCAGAGTGTCAGAATCAGTAGACGAAGGTCTGCTTAAACTTCGACATGTTTGCCAAACCTTGGAGCACAGAATACAGATAGCTGTTTATTTTTAAGTTAAATAATAGCCTAGGAAATAAAAACAAATTAACTCAGCATGATACTAACGTATGCTTCAGAGAATGCAGACTTTGTACCTTTGCCATTCAAATTTGTGAAGGAAATAGCCCTTACTTAGTTTAGACTTCACTAGAAAGTTTTGGTAATGAAAGTTTAACCGCTTCCACACCAGCTGCTCATGAGCTGACAAGAGCCTGGTGCAACAGCTGGGTAGCATGTCTTCCTCAGACAAAACAAACCCCTGGTTTTCGTAAGGCCGCCAACATAAAATTAGCATAGATGCACTCCAGCACCCACAGGGTCGCGCCTGCTGCAAGAGGGAGGTGCCGATCCTTGGGCCTGTGTTGGGGGAGGGCGGAGGATACACAAGTCCTGCCCTGTGGGGACGACAGAAATAGAGACGTTTCTGAGGAAATCGCGGAGGGTAAGCAGCCCAGGGTATATAACAAGGCTGAAACCAGTACAGGGCTGGTCCTACCAAAAGACAGTCTGTGCCCACTAACCCGAAGCTGGCTACCGTATTTTTCAGAACTCACGCCTTACGCAGTGAGCTCAGCATATGTCAGGCTTATAAACACTTAGTTTAACACACCATGTAGTAACACACCTTGGCATACTAATGAGATGAGGCCTACGAGCACTGTTCCTAGTGAGGGTGTACCTTCACTACAGACTTACTTCAGGTGATCAGCAGCACGACCTCTGCATGCCGGGCAGCTTTACTTCGGTGAGAGTGGGTAGGCTTCAGAACACCATTGAGTCACTGTGTTCCCTACTTCTGCGAGCAAAACACAAATTACATTATAAATTACTTTCATGATTCTGCCTCAAAGAACTGTAAGATAACTTATCTTTGTCAAGGAGTAAACAAGGACTGTGGGATGACATTGAAAAATTGCCAGTATTCAAGTGGTTTCACCCACGTCCTCACTGCAAAGCAAAAAGGTCACAAGAGCTGAGTGTGCTATTATAGGCAGGGATAATTTCTGTACTTGAAGAAGGTTTTATTGTTTGATAGTTCTGGTTTTGCTGATTATTTCTCACTGATTTTTTCACAACTACAAGTGGAAAAAAAGTTCTCTAATAAAGGCAAGGTCCAGTATTTTGTGAGGGATTTTCTACCTCTGAAAGCTGCCAAAAAATAGAAAAAAGAGAAAATACATGGAGGGTGAGACAACTCGACCTAAACATACCATTTAGATAAAAAATGTTATTTTTAAATAAAGAATACACAATACCCATGGGAGGGTCTTTTTTTGTTTTTAAACTAATCTTGGAAGTAAAATTCATTACACATTCACAGTGCTAGTCCAGCACATGCAGCAGTACTGCCTTCTTGCTCGGCAAGCACTGCAGCTCTTACTAGCAGAGATCAGCTCTGGGGATGACAGCAGAAGTCAGTACAGCTGCTAATTGCTTATGAACAAACATCTGTCACGCCGAGGGCTGAGACACACCACTGACTCATCTACCAAAGGATTGACAGTCACCCAAAAATGTCACCAGGTTTTGAGAGTCATTCGAAAGTCGCTCTCGTATGTGCTCACATTTTAAACCTAATAGGCTGGAGCTACATATAAATAAAACTGATAGAACGAGTAATTTGAGTCACAAAATCAGATTTAAGGAGCCATTGAACTGAACAACAATATATTGAGTAGAGACAGAAAAGAGATGGGAAGCATTTCAAATCCTGAAATACAGAAATATTTCAGGATATAACAAGTAAGAAATAATTGTATAACAGATTCTTTTCTGTTCCGGGAACACCAAAGGCTTACCGATGCAGGAGGAAGAAACTGAATTTTTACAGCAACTGTTAGTGAACACTCTAACCTAATTATTTTAAGTACGGAATCAAGATGTTCAGATCTGTAAGGGAAGTGTCTTTAGCAAGACAGAATTTGGGAAGGGAACCTAAGAAGAAATATAAAGTTTTCATATTACATTGATAAATCTGGAAAATTTACTTCTATGGTGATAATTTTAACAACAATGAGTTGCTCTCAAGAACTTAAGTTTCAACTTATACTGCAGGACTTCTAGCTTACGTGCAGGGCACAGTCCTCCATTCCAACAGCCACAAATCCTCAAGAAAGATACTAATATTTATAGCCATCATTTGTTTTCTTTTTTGCAACTGTTGGGTTTGTTGTTGTTTTTTTCCCCTTAATGGAGAAGCAAAATAGTGTTTCTAGCAACCACTATTTCCAGAAGGAAATTGTTGCAAGTCATTGTAGACTGACGTCAACTTATACTATTATTTCATTGATTGTACAAGTTATTCCCAAACTCTTGAGAGTTAGAGCATGACAGAGATCACAAGCAATTAAAAAGTACACGAAGAAAGGAAAAAAAATATGGCTGAGACTCTGAAATAAAACATATTTGACAATGCTGAGACTATGGAAAAGGAGATTCTGCTGACAAGAATTGTACAAGAAAAAGCTCTCTAGAATATGTAAAAGGAGAGGGTGAAATTTCCTTGGTTTATTTTATCTCCTGTAGGGACAAGGATGTCAGCAAATGTGGAACTGAGACCACGTCGACAAGGTGGAACTCAGAAAAGCTGAAGGACAATTTTTCAAACACCTGAAAAGTCCAAGCTACTTCAATACTGCATACAAATGCAGCACTATATTATTATCACTATTATTTTGAAAGTCTAGAATATGAAGGATTTCATAATAGATTAGGATAAAAACCTGAGCTCCTTTTCTGAGGAATGTTTTGGAAGGTACTTTACTAGAACTTCGATTAGTCTTGGAAAAAGGCTGTGAAAATTCATTAAGGAGAATATACGTCAGTATAATTAAATATAAATTTAAATATACATTAGTGACTGTCGTGTTTAGCCCCAGCCAGCAACTAAACACCCCGCAGCCGCTCGCTCACCCCCCCACTCCGGTAGGATGGGGGAGAGGATCGGGAGGGCACACRGAGGAAAACCCGCGGGTTGAGATAAAAACAGTTTAATAATGGAAATAAAACAAAGTAGAACAGTGACAATAACAATGATAACAACAACAACAGAATATACAAAAACAGGCGATACACAATGCAACTGCTCACCCCACGTGTTCCGCACCAAAACCCCGCGAACCGTGCGCCCCCACAGAGGGACCACCCCCGGTTTTTAAGCTGGGCATGATGTCACATGGTATAGAATACCCCATTGGCCAGCTGGGTCAACCACCCCGGCTATGCTCCCCCCCAGGTCCCCCTGCACCTCGAAGGGCGGGGGAGGCTGTCGGTGCACCCGGCAACAACCAAAGCATCAATGGGCCATCAACATTCCTTTCACCGCCAAACCCAAAACACAGCACCCCCTCCAGCTACAGGGAAGAGAGTTAACTCTGTCCCAGCCGGAACCAGGACAGTGACTGATAAATTATATGAGGAATAACTAAAGAGCATGCTTGTTTGTGCTATAAAACAATCCAGGGTTACAAGATCAAATACTTGAACAATATATTTAATTATAAGCAATTAAATATTCAATACGCCATTGAAAGACTGACTAATTGTCAGAGACGAACACAGAGGAATACAAAGAAACAAAGTTGCTAAGCCACTATCCATCATATTTGAGAAGTCGTGGCAGTCTGGTGAAGTTCCCGCTGACTGGAAAAGGGGAAACATAACCCCCATTTTTAAAAAGGGAAAAAAGGAAGACATGGGGAACTACAGGCCAGYCAGTCTCAGCTCTGTGCCTGGGAAGATCATGGAACAGATCCTCCTGGAAGCTATGCTAAGGCACATGGAGGACAGGGAGATGATTTGAGACAGCCAGCACGGCTTCACCAAGGGCAAGTCCTGCCTGACCAACCTAGTGGCCTTCTACAATGGAGTGACTACATCAGTGGACATGGGAACGGCTACCGATGTCGTCTGTCTGGACCTCTGTAAGGCCTTTGACACGGTCCCCCACAACATCCTTCTCTCTAAACTGCACAGGTATGGATTTGATGGGTGGACTGTCCGGTGGGTGAGGAATCCGCTGAATGGTCGCATCCAGAAGGTAGTGGTCAACGGCTCAATGTCCAGATGGAGATCGGTGGCGAGTGGTGTCCCGCAAGGGTCCGTATTGGGACCGGTACTGTTTAATATCTCCTTCAATGACATAGGCAGTGGGATCGAGTGCACCCTCAGCCAGTTTGCAGATGACACCAAGCTGAGTGGTGCGGTCGACACGCCTGAGGGATGGGATGSCATCCAGAGGGACCTGGACAAGCTCGAGAAGTGGGCCCGTGTGAACCTCGTGAGGTTCAACAAGGCCAAGTGCAAGGTCCTGCACCTGGGTCGGGACAACCCCCGGTATCAATATCAATACAGGCTGGGRGATGAAGGGATTGAGAGCAGCCCTGCCGAGAAGGACTTGGGGGTACTGGTGGACAAAAAGCAGGACATGAGCTGACAATGTGCGCTCGCAGCCCAGAAGGCCAACCGTACCCTGGGCTGCATCCAAAGCAGCGTGGCCAGCAGGTCGAGGGAGGTGATTCTGCCCCTCTGCTCTGCTCTGGYGAGACCCCACCTGCAGTVCTGCGTCCAGCTCTGGAGCCCTCAGCACAAGAAAGACATGGACCTGTTGGAGCGGGTTCAGAGGAGGGCYACGAAAATCATCAGGGGGATGGAACGCCTCTCCTGTGAAGRAAGGCCGAGAGAGCTGGGGTTCTTCAGCCTGGAGAAGAGAAGGCTTCGGGGAGACCTGATTGCGGCCTATCAGTACTTAAAGGGGGCTYATAAGAAAGATGGCGGTAGACTTTTTAGCAGGGSCTGTTGCGACAGGACAAGGGGAAACGGTTTTAAACTAAAAGAGGGTAGATTCAGGCTAGATATAATGTTGCCTTCTGTGGCGTGGCGACCTGGTTCAGGAAYGGCACGGCGACCATCCCCAGGCCGCTCGGGCCATCAGCTCACAGACACCAATGTGGTGGACAGCAAATGGCGTTTATTGATATGTAACACAGCATTATATACCTTGGGTTTATGACGTCACTTCCGTCTGCTTACATCACAAACTAAACGCTATTGGCTATCAGGGGAAAGAGGCCCTATCTTTCCGTACAGCGCGATATCTTCCGGCCGCCAGACCCTAACTACCTACAATATAAGGAAGAATTTTTTTACAATGAGGGTGGTGAAACACTGGCACAGGTTGCCCGGAGAGGCGGTAGATGCCCCATCCTCAGAAACATTCCAGGTCAGGCTGGACGGGGCTCTGAGCAACCTGATCTAGTTGAAGATGGCCCTGCCCACGGCAGGGGGGTCGGACTAGATGACCTTTAAGGGTCCCTTCCAACCCAAACTATTCTAWGATTCTATTCTTGCAGTAGAAGCCAAGAAATCCTTTTTAATAGAGATCACAAACACCTGGTAAGGGATTTACTCCACAGGGTTCCAGAGAGTCAGAGCAGTACCTGTTACTGAGGGCTTGAGTCCTGTCACACNATGGACCTGTTGGAGCGGGTTCAGAGGAGGGCTACGAAAATCATCAGGGGGATGGAACGCCTCTCCTGTGAAGAAAGGCCGAGAGAGCTGGGGTTCTTCAGCCTGGAGAAGAGAAGGCTTCGGGGAGACCTGATTGCAGCCCATCAGTGTTTAAAGGGGGCTTATAAGAAAGATGGAGGCAAACTTTTTAGCAGGGGGGAATGGTTTTAAACTAGAAGAGGGTAGATTCAGACTAGATATAAGGAAGAATTATGCTGAGGGTGGTGAAACACTGGCACAGGTTGCCCAGATAGGTGGTAGATGCCCCATCCCTGGAAACATTTAAAGTCAGGTTGGACGGGACTCTGAGCAACCTGATCTAGTTGAAGATGTCCCTGCCCACAGCAGGGGGATTGGACTAGATGACCTTTAAAGGTCCCTTCCAACACAAACTATTCTGTGATTCTACACAGGTTTTTGCCCTCAAACTGCAGCACTGTAATGAGAAGAGACCCACCTTCACACAGTCGGTCTGAATAATGCAGTAGTCAGGGTACTCGTCTGGGAAAGGTGGAGCTGAAATTCAAGTTTGTGCTTTGAATCAAGAGGGACTTGAATCATGATCTCTTTCAGCCTAGATGAAGGCCAATGGCATCCTGGGCTGCATTAGGCAGAGCACTGCTAGCAGGTTGAGGGAGTGATCCTTCTTCTCAGCTCAGCACTGGTGAGACATCTGGAGTGCTGGGTCTAGTGCTGAGCTCCCAGTTACAAGACAGTCCTCTCAGAATTGCTGAAGCAAGTCCAGCGTGGGGCCACAAAGATGTTTAAGGGACCGGAGCATCTGACATACAAGGGGTGGCTGAGAGAGCCAAGGTTGCTCACACTGGAGAAGAGAAGGCTCAGGGGGGGAACTTTATCAATGTGTATAAATACCTGACGGGTGGAGTAAAGAAAACGAAGCCAGACTCTTCTCAGGTACCCATTGACATGCAAGGGGCAACAGGCACAAATTGAAATACAAGAAATTCTGTTTAAACATACAAAGATTTTTTTTTTTTTTACTGTGAGGGTGGTCAAACACTGCAACAGATTGTCCAGAGAGGCTGTGGAGTCTCCAGCCTTGGAGATACTCAAAGCACAACTGGACATGGGAGGAACCTGCTCCAGCTGACCCTGCTTTGAGCATGGCAGTTGGACTAGATGATCCCCAGAGGTCCCCTCCAGCCTCAACTATTCTGTGATTCTGAGAGTCTCTTACACACAGAGACAAAGCTCCCTACAGTTTGTGTTTTTCATTAGTAACATTATGAACAAGGAGAGTATTACAGAAAATATACAGCAAGAAAACAAAGTGACAGCAGAATAGCCCTTGACTATCCCAATATGGGAAGTCTGTGTCCCTCACCATCAAGTCCACCAGGTGTCCACAAAACACCTGTTTATGTTCACTTGAACTGTTCCACTTCAACTGAATCTCATTTTATGATGGAAAAAAACCAGCGTCACGAGGAATCCTAACCTGTTTTAGAATTTAGGGGCCTTTAAAGCTAAAAGATTTGGCAATATAAACCCCTTGGTTTTCTTTATTCTTTTGCTCATTCAAGAAAACAGCAGCTCCAAGCTTACTACTCTGTTTATATTTTTTAAGGAAAAGGGAGCTTAGAACTAAAAAGTAGTAAGACTTTTTAAAGCCATTTCAAATCTTACAAGACATTTGACATTGCCTTATAAGCAGAAACAGACTTAATAACAAAAATCAGCAGGCCCATATATAGGCCCATATATAGACCCATATACTACTGCTACTAAAAATGGAAAGAACTAACTCCAGCAATTTGTATGAAATCTTTGGAAATTCCTTGTTACAGACTCCAGCTTCACTTCATTCCTGCACAGATGAATAAACTCTGTAACCAGTTTTAAAGCTGCATCTGCTGTTGAACGATAACATTATGGAGACCTGGTCATAACTTCTGCTGCAAATAAACAGTTGGAGATCTTTGAAGGATAGTGGAACTGTAGTTTAGCCTTTGACTGACTCATAAATTGTCACACAAGCAAATAGCAAATGTAAGTCACATTTTTCTTTCTTTCTTCCCTATCACTCCATGTCCAGTCAATACCACATAAAAATTTCCATACAAATTATAGCAAGTATGGACACAGGAATGCTGACAAGTCACTTAATGGCCCTACTACAACAATGTTACAGTGCAAGAGTGCTAAACAGACCCCTCAAAAGGTCTTTGGAAGCATTTTACACAATTATGAGAAGAAAAATGAACCATAATAGACAAATCATTCAGATTCAAGTTTAATTTTTCATAGTAATAAATGACTAAGAATGATTCAGAAAACATCCTTAGCAATTGGTATGCTGTGTTTACACACACCCCCCCACCATAATTAAACACAAGGTAATTCTGCTATTCAAACAATTTGATCATTGCATGTTCGTATTTGTTCTGTTTAACCATCAATGCCAATGTAATGATAAATTCCTATTCAGCTACATCTAGAGCACTTAGTCATTCACTTGACTCTACTCTTTCTCAGTTCCACATCCTCCAGTAGTCACTGTTTCCCTTGACCTTAGCTTTTGCACTGGGAGAATAAATGGTTCTCTGCCTGGGAGAAGGCAGATAAGGGATATTTCCCAATAAACAGTTTCTACATTGCCTGATCAAGGGCACCTACCTGTGTCAGTGCTTTACATTCCCTGCTTGGTTCTAATAACTCTCATTTATCTTTGTGCTCTAAAGTGCATACGGTATTTATTATTAACCAACCCATAAAACTCCCACCATCTTCACAGTAAGTTACATGGGAAATCAGCTTCTCATGAGTGAAATCTCCCTGTCTAATTGTGTTTTACCAATCTATATTCACTTATTTCTCTGACTGAAGTAAACACTGGATATGCAAGAACAAGAGAACATTTCTTTTCATACCACGTGCAGAAACAGTATTTGGTAAGCATAACAGCAAAGATACTTGCATTTGAAAAGTCAGTGCAAGATAAAGACAGCAAGCACATGCCTTTTCTTGGTAAACCGGTGTCACTGATACATATATTCAAAATTAGTAGAACTCTGTCATCAGGTCAGTCACATTATGCCAATTGTCTTGGACTTTTAAGAATACTGGTGAGAGGTACCAAGTGAACTGATGCTGTTCATAGCCTAAAAAGCCTTGTTGAAATGAAGAACTATTCTTTATGTTGAAATGAAGAACTACTCATCCAGAGCATGTTTTTACTATGCATAGATCAAAACTTCTGATTTGGCCTACTCTGAGCGCTGCTGGACACACTGAAAAGTCCTATCCATGTTACAGGTGTGCACAGTACTAGTAAAAAACCCCTGGGGGGGCTCCTGCAGGGAGTTTTTTAGGCCACAGTAATCCTCCATGCCTTCTTTTGGCTGAGGTGCTGGAGAGCTTGTTTATCCCTCTAAATATCTCAAGGGGAAAATGGGAAAGAACTCGAGGATCATCAGTTCCCACCCGATCTAACTGGCATCCTCGGTGCAGAGGGGTTAGTCCCAACTACCTCAAAAGAGCAGTGAGGTTGTGAGCGTACATGCTTGTACATGGGGCTGGGGCTTTGGGGGCATCCGACTTCAGGGGCAGCAGGAAGTTAGGACACCCTAAGAGATGTCTCAGCTTGCGTGAAAAGGATATAATTTGTTTGCCATTTTAAAAAAATTCCTGGTTTGAATAATAGGGAGGGGAAAATCTGATTTTTGTTCAGAAAGTTCCAACAAAACAAAAAGAGGGAAAAAGCAAACTTAACAGACAATAGAGGAGAAAATAATGTAGCCGTTTCAATAGACCCGACACTATAAAAAAGTCCCATCTGGCAAGTGAGTGTGCCCTACCTAGAATATGAAATTAGTCCTGCACATGGTAACGATTGCTAAGCACATCACTATGGAAATTGAGAGCTCACAGCAGGCATAGAGTGTCTTAGAAATGTGGAAAATCAATGCACTGTATGCTGTGGTGAAGAACGATTCCAGCAGAGTGACCTTTAAACAACTTCGTAGACTGTAAGCAAGCAGAAGAGAAGCGCAAGGGGACAAGCCGAGCACAGGAGAGCACGGCCATGCTGCAGCCCCTTGGCCAGCGGCAGCGCCAGGGATCCCCAACAATTTGGCCTGGCAGTGGTTCTGTGGGATGGGAGGAATAACAGTAAGGATTATTGACCCATGTTTAAGGTAAAATGGGTAGCTATTTAACAGTAATGCTACATAATAATTTGAGAGGAGAAATAGAAACTACCCCACACTACGGATACTACATAGCAATATCAAGATAAAAAGAATACCATTGATTAATTTGGTCAGGACATCTACGTTAACGGGTCTTCCTTCCCGAGAGTGATGAGGACTCAGTAAGTGAAGTCCTCAGGGTGGCAGAGGGAAGAGGAGATGATATATCATTCCCTTCACACAGTTGGAGGAAGGACAAATTTAGCAAGCAGAACAGACCAGGAATTTTTCAGTGAAGTACTCTGGTCAGAAAAAGTGGACCTCATTAAATTGAATGTTATTTTGTTGATATAAATTGCATCAAGAGTTCTGCAGTATAACCAACAGTCCAGGGATATGGTACTCACCCAGGAGGTGGAAGATTGAATATAATTGAATAGGGACTTAACTTTGGTCTCCCATATCATCACAAATTCTCTAACCGTTGCACTACTGACCTGCTGGGTTCTCTCTTAATCTGTCCTGTTGGAGCTGCTCCACTTTGCATAAATAATTGCGTGTTATGCAGAGCAAGGAATTAAACCCAGTTCTCCCGTGTCCTAGATGAAAGCCCTGACCAATGGGGTATCCACTTCAACTTTATGTACACCTCTTGGGTTAAACCAGTTTAAATCAGCTTTTTCAATAAGGTATAAGAGTTATCTAAATCAGATCAAACAACTCAAACAGATCTGAAATAAGCAATTTACACTCAGTCTTTCCCCAGAACAAGAAAAACTATTCACACAGCCTTTTGCATTGGTTTAATTACAGCAATTTAAAATAAGACTTCAAGTAAGAACAATGCAAACTGCTAGCACAGAAAAAAACTCATCTGAAATGAGTTGCTCCCCATCACAAAACCCACTGCTAGTCACTGTTGTTTCCTTGTGTCCATTGTACCCGGCAGGCTGGGTATTGAAGGGTAAGGAAGAGTGTTACCCTTTCATCCTACAGCCTGGGGGCTCTTTCAGGGCAGAGCCGGAAAGCTGAAGGGGAAGAATGGAAAAAGCTGCTTTTTGGAGGCCTGTGCTTTATCTGCTTTGTGTAGGCAGCTCCTTCATTAGCATTACATTTAGTTTTAGAAAATCCAGCCATGTTAGTTCAGAAAAAGCTTAAGCGTATTTGACCCATAGAACACTGGGAATGATATTTACTGGCATTCCTCAATTCTGAAGGATGTTTTATTTCTAATAAGCATTTTAATAACATACTGAAAAAAATAATTCAATACGTAAGGAAAAGCTTTGTATCTACCAAAACCACATTGTGCAAGACTGTCCATCACATTTTGCAGACTATACAATGGCTCTCTAAATCTCTAAAAATTATTGTAGACCTCAAGCATATTTTCTGCAAAAATATGTATTTTTTTCTCCCATACATTTTTCAATTCTTCTGGTGATTCTTCTTTCAGACCCTTAAAATTCCCATTCCATTGTTTCAAATACTTTAAATACTTTTACCCGTCGTTCACGCAACGTCTGTCTGGTTTACATTTCCTCTTACCTATGGCTTACATGGTACCCTTCAGGGTTAAGTCGCAGTAAACATTCATAAAAATAGCTAGCCATATGCTAGCTAGAAATGCAATTTATTTAGATAGTATTTCCCATCTTATCGAGAACCAACTACATACAGAAACACAATAAATGCTACGATCATCAAAAAAAGCAAGCTCCTTTTTTTAGTATTTTCCTTTTGCAAATCGTAGTAATTTAAAATGCAGTCTCCCTGTAAGAACATTCACCATCACCTCATTTAATAAATACAAAACTTGAGTACTTAAGATCCAAGAAAGCTGTACATTTTCTTATGTGCTACCATATATTAAAAAAAAAAAAGTAGCAGACAAGCTGTAATTTAAAATCAACTTAAGAAATTTTTCACTGGCTTAATAAAAGAGCTAAGATCTTTAGTTTGCCTTTCTAACCAAAGGAAACACAATCAGTATTATAAAGTAGTTTGTATTATCTACTTATCCAGAGAGAGCTTAAGAAGGCCTTGATTTCAAAGAGTGGTCAGTCAGCAGTTCCTGAAAATTAGGGCCATTACTAATTTCTCATTTTAGGTATGAAACATGGTGACATGAAAGTAAGTATTTCCTTTTGAAAAAACTGTTCTGAATTATTTTTTGAGAAAGATGTCAGTCCATTAAGGTCAATACAAGCGTCCCTATGCTGAAGCATTTTACCGACGATAATCTACAACTCCAACAGTAGCAGAAGAGAGTCAACACTCCCCTTTCCTTCACTACTTTACTCAAAATGGCTTTGAAAGTAGCAACGCTGTTTCAGAAGGTGTTGTTTGGGAATACAGTTCTTAAATACCGTAAGCAAAAAGTAAAATTCACAAGTAAATGAACTCAGCCAGAGTATGTAAGGCTTCAAGAAACAGTTAAGATGATAGTAAAAATCTTTGGTCCCTAGTGAAGCTAGTGAAGAAAAGAAAAAAAAAAAGGAGGTGTACAGGGAAGAGCTTCTATTTTTCACCCAAACAATCTGGTTTTGAATGAAAAACATAACATAGAACTAAAGATTAGTAAAAAGATCCCTGAGAGCTTTTATACTACAGTAGCAGGTATATACTTATAGTTTACCTGCTAGCACAATCTGATCAAGCATAGTATTTCTTCTTTACATATTGTCTATGCCACAACATTATTGTGTTACTGGTTTGATATTATCCTCTTCCAGTCCGAATAACAAAGAACATTTTTCTTTAAACTTTCTCCAGTTTTACCCCAGTATCTGGAAATTATTTTTATCCTTATTTCCTTTTTTACCTAGCTCCTTATGCATTAAGAAAACTGACCTCTAGCCTGAAAACAATAGTATATCAAGAACTTAAAGAGTTTAAAGGAACTTGCTTGAGACTTGCAACACCGGCATCAATAGTTTAAACCTGTAAAAGGGATTGAGCTCTTGTCACCGAGTTTTGACTGAAGAGATGGGTAATATACTCATGTTGGGTCTTTGTCAGAGGTATTGCCAAAGTCAAGGTGTGGGGAAGAATTTATTTTGTTTGCTTTTCAGACAGATTATATTATTCCTGTTCATATTCTATGCACTTATTTCAGCAATCTGAGACAGTTTGGTGGGTGAAATATCAAAAGCCAAAAGATTTATACCTATTTCAAAAGTGTAGTGCAAAACATACTCCTACTCAGAGAGCTGTGGTATCTGGACTCAGTAGTCAATGCCAGTAACATCACTTAACAAACTACCTCAATAATCCACTATTATCTGATTTTATTTTCCTACAAGAAGCAGTTAGGACATACTCACTTATTCACGGCATTACAGCTTCCATGGCGTTCAGGTTGCAGTACTGGCTAAGCCAATCAACCCTTTCCACACGAGGAGAGAAACTGCATGCAGGCTTTAAAATACTACAGAGAAGGTCCTTCATTTCTGCCTTTTTTCCTTAAAGTAAATTGTAAGCTTTGGAATCATTACCATCAATATTATCATTATTAGCTAATCTGAAGATTAGCTCCCACACCTTCTTCAAAGTTGCCTCACTGAGCAACTTTGTCAGCAAGTGCCAACTTTTACTAAATATATTTAGAGTACAGATTCCAGCATATCCAGCAACTTGTCATCCATCTACACAGCTATCTTTTGGTCCCTACCTTTCCCTTACTTTGCAAGGTGAACGGCCTCAGTTTAGGTTAGCTAAATTGGGCAAAAATAGGAAGATATCAAAGACAGGAGTCAATCCTTAGCTTCTATTCAGAAAGTTCTCAAATGCAAATATAGTTCATACTGTTGAAATTACATTAGAGAAAGCTCATTCAATGGCATGGGGGGTTTTGCCCACTTAACTCTAATGTGAAAATAACAGCAGATGGATTTTTTGGCTTACGCTCTGACCAAGCAGAAGTTTTTGGGGAAAACCACCACATACAAAATACCAAATCTCAAGCTGTGATATACTGGGGTTCATATATAGCAATAGGTCAAATGCATCTTTGTTGACTATGAGTTAGATATGCGTTAGAATATACCCCTAGCAATGGGCTTTAACAGGTCTCTAAACCATGGCTGAGTTTTCTGGACAACTTTTATACCCACACTCTCACAAAACGAACACTTAAAAGAATGGAACTACATAAAGACTGAACTAGGTTATCAATCAATACAAACTATGCTTCCTCCCCCCAACAGGACAACACCTCCAGGACACATTTGCATATTGCATATGTCTGCATTGGAAATAATGGAGTTGTAATAGGTAGAACAGATGGCAGGATGAAAGAGAAAAACTAAGTGGTGAAGAGCATACTTCTGTCTTTAGTAGCAGTAAAGTGCTGAAAGGGAGACCTGCAGTAGCCAGAAGGAAAGGCTTTTAGAGAAAAACACTTTAGAGAGATAAGCTGTTCAACTTCCCTTTTCTCCCCTATTAAGTAAAGATAATTTGCTCTGATTCATAAGGTGTAACTACTCCTGCATGTGGCTATTACTTTGGTACAAGATGCCTTTTTTTTGTTCAGCTTTGCTGAATGTTTTTGGCTTAAAGTAAAGGAAACAGACACTTATTGCAGCATGTGTCCACATACGGAATTTGTCAGAAGTAGCTGCTTCTGAGCAGGTTCAAGTGCAAACAAGACCTGCGTATTACGTGTCCACTCTGGTTTTTTAAAGAAAAAGAAATTATGTTTACTATCAATATACCCGCAATACACTTGAGGCTCTAAATGGAGTTTGAGTGATTCCTTGGCTTTTGGCATGTGATGAACACCATGGCTAACTGTCTCAAAGTTGCGAAGAATGTGGTGTTAGCTATGCGTGGGCCCTCCTCTTCCACACTGCCGAAGATTACCACATAAGCCTTTGCCACAGTCAGATTGCGCCAGCAGTTTTACACACTCATCTGATTTTCCGCAGTGGTTGTGCAATGACATTGCTGTTATTTTTACACTGTATGAAGTAGCACCCAGACTTTTCATTGTATTTTAAGCATTCTGCCCTTGGGGCTTTGTCATGTAAATGAAAAATGCTGTTAGCAACTCTGTACTCATGAAAATTCACATCATACAAACACCCCAGTAAGACCTTTAAAACCTTTCAAAGATGAATCTCAAGAACATTTGTTCAGAGTCACAGATATCTTCAGCCTCTTCAAGACACTACTATGTGCTGACTGAACAAAAAAGACAGGTACTGAATTCCAGTTTACAGACTTCCTTAGAAACAATAAAAGCCTAAAAATAAGGTGACATCTGCACTATTTATTAGTTGTATCCAATACCCTGAAGGCTGAGAAAATCTCAGTCTTCATTGAATTGAGAATTAGCATCAGAGCTTCTTTCCTCAGATGTTCAATTTATATCCGCCAGGAACTTTGCCCTGAGTAAAATTGCTGACTGCTCTGTATGTTCTTTTATTCCACTATTAATCACAGCCAAAAGAAGCAGCTTCTTGAACAAGTATTTTCAGACACAAGGGTTTGATGGCCCTGCTTGACACATCAGGAAAAAAATGTAACTTTGGAACTCTGGAAATTAATGGATTCACATTTTTCTCAACCCACAGGAAATGTACCTTTTTTTCACCCATTCCCTAAAAATAATATGCCTGTTTACTGACTATATATATGGAAGTGATTCAGCAAAGTCCTGGCCACTCAAGCCCCAGATCCAAGCCCTAGCAGTTAGTTTATTTTTCTCTTCCAGAAATTCCTCTTTCAGCCAGAGGTTGGCACATGACATTAAGCTCAAGAAAGTGCTTAGGTTACAGAGTTCTCATGGGCACTGCTTCCTATAACCAAACCTCCGGGTGTTAGTTCACTAGCTTCAGTAGCTCTTTTTATTGTTTCTTTTTCCTTTTTTTTTTTTTAATCATACTCCTGGCCGTAGAGGGGTGGGATAACCTCCTCCCCACCTTTTCTTTCATATGAGATGTATAATTGTAATCTCAAATAGCACCTGCAAGTCCCACAGGTGAGGATCTGCCTCTGCCGTATCTACCCAGTTAAGCCCTTCATAGGCATAGCTTTATTCACAGAAGTGAAACACTCTTTTTCATCCTATTGACTATTGACAGCAAGATTAAGAAAGAATTAATAGAATTTTGATACATTTTTCCCAAAAGCCAGACATGCAAACTGAGCAAAAGCTAAGATTTGTAATAAAGCTCTGTTCAGCTGCAGCAATCTAGCAATAGTGATTAAACTGGAGGTAGTATATAGACATTTAACTTGCCATATATTCTGGAAAGGGGTCCTCAGTACTATAAATTGTGTCTTATTCACAGAGATTTATCAGAAACACCACAGAGTTTGGAGAAGAAGAAAAGGAAAAATAATTGAGTTCACTAGTAAACAAATTGTAACATCCAAAAGAATGTAGACGATGAGTAAAGGCAAAAAGCAAAGCACAGAAGCAAAATCTCAGGCAAAGCACTGTGGTCTCACTAATACGCTTAGATCATAATGAAAGTCTCCCTTAAAACAGTGAAAAGTATAAAATACTTCTGAAGGGAGCCAGTGACAAAGACTTAATGGGAAGGGGAATCCAATGGATTTTTCTTTCTTTGTCCTTTTATCTGAAAGAACCTAATATTTCAAAATACTTCATGTGAGGACTCCTCATTTAAAAAAAAAAAAAAGGTAAAGTAGACAGATTTTCTGTAGTCATAAAACCTGAACAATGTTCTTTAGCTTGTGTAACTAAAGGTGCTGCAGCTAGACCTGCAGAAAGCAGCCAGTCAAGGTATGAGGCAAATGCCGATTGATTTCAGATGTGAGCTGTTGACTAAAGAGGACAGAGAGCTTTCCTCTCACTCCAGGCTCTGGTTTTTCCTATTAGAGGCTGAGATACTGCTGTGCCTGTCAGCCTGGAGAGAATGACACCATGGCAGGACAACATCAAACCACCACGATCCATCAAAACTGATGTGGAAATAAATATAAGTAATCTCCAACTAGCTCCATTAAATGTAGGAATTTTCACGGAAGTACAGTCACCAACACTGCGTTTGAGCTAGAGGGAGCAAATGAGGGCAAAGAAAGAATTAGATTATGCGGAAAGAGACTTGCAGCATCTTCTAATGAATTTACAATCCTCAGAGGAACACTGTTTGTTTATTCCCTGATATATGGGACCATATGATTAATTCATCTGCCAGCCTGATAAAACTGACTGTCCAAACTGTTCGTATATTAGGATTCAGTGATAGGAAATAATAGGATTAGCATGGCAGCATTTTCAGCTTTTGTGATTTTATCATCAGTCACGCTATATAAAAGATTTCCTTCAGAACCTAACACTTGGAGGCACGCGATTAGAGGTCAATCTCAGTTTTCATTAGTAATACCTAGCCTTAATGACTATGATCAGAACTTGAACAATGTGAACTTTAATGGCTCAAAACACCAAGCCCACTAAAAAAATGTTTAAAAAAAATATCAACATATATCACTTTAAAATGCAAATATCATGGCTTTGGGGATGCAATGCAAGAATTGGAAAATTGGGATTGGCAATAATGTTACCTTGCATACTAAAGCAATTACTGTGTGGTAACACAGCTTTTGAGAGCATTGCTCCTTACTATCCTCCCAATCACATGAAAACTCTGCATTTTTGACAACATCTTCTAACTGGGTTAAATGGGTTAGCTGGGGTGTGCATTCCTGACAATCCATCTGCTTTGCAGTAGAAATTCAGCAGAATCGGATTAGATCTTTCTGCAGTGACCTTCTGTGGCTCTCCCTGTGTGATCAGGAGTTTGGGCAAAATCTTCTGCAGTTCACTGTGGCACAAAGAACATAACTGGGCACATCTGCAAGTTTTAGCAACATAAACTGTGTGTAAATACAGCATTAGTACGGAAGGAGTAATGTGACTAGCTGCTCGCATCTGGAAAAATTAATTCATCATTGAAAACATATCCAGAGTTGACTGTTTTATTTCAAAAAAGTATAAAGTCATAGCTTTATAAAAGGCAATATAAAAACTAACTATCTTATTAATTATGAACAGTGAGTTAAATTCTACAATGAATTACCATGGTAAACTCATCACTTGGGCTTTCCCAATATAGTCTTTTACATCAGACACCAATTAATTTCTAACTGATCTTTCCAAGAACAACTGTTCTGTGTGACGATATAATTCAATGCCCTGCCTTCAACATTTCCAACTCTTCAAGCAGAAAATAGCAGGACTTTAGCTAATGGGGCTGAAGACGGATTTTGTTTATCACCAAACTCCTTGAACAAGGACAACACCACAACACCGGAGTGCTGCTTAATCTCATGCATTTTACAATCCTGCTACAGCTATTATGCGGTAACCTGGTAAAGGCATTTAAACATCTTTAGCAGGCTTGACTGCATAGTTACCAGGGCGTTCGAACAAGGTTAATTTATGGACAGTTCTTTCACTATCACACTGGCAATGTCTGTATCAACAAACAGAACCGCCCGAAGAGCTGGATCATGGCAGTGAAACAATCTGGAACTGAGGACACCACATCCATCCATATATGCTAGGAGAGGAGGTGTTATTTTGGACTATCTTTAGTCTGGTCCCAAGTATTGAACCTCCATTAGCACCTGGAACAAATCAGATGTATTTCCAGAGTGAATATTGCAGTTTAGTTTCATCTAAAAGGCATGCATGGAAAATGGAGAAGATCGTGAGATTTGCCCTGAAAGCTCAATCCTGATCCTAAATAAAACATTCACATAAATGCAGCATTGTGTTGTAGTTGTTTGACTGAAACACGGTATTGTACTTTGAATAACAGTGACTGTGCATAAAGAGCTAGAAAACTAATTCCTTTTCATTAGAGCAAAATATTTAATTCAGCAAAGCAAGCAAGGCAGAGAGGGTCATAGCTGACTCCATTTTACCGAGCCCAGCGCTTCCCACCAAGGTGCCAGCATCGCATTCAGGTCACGAAACACGGGGCAGAAACACTGACGGCGCTGACCGCTGTCAGGATGAGCGGGTTCCCTGGCGCATGTTCAGAGCTGGATAACTGAGTGCAGGGAGCTGCCTAGGCACTACCTTGTGGTGGGAAGGACTGCCTTGATGGTGGCCTTTTAATGATGCTTTTAGAGATTCTCTCTCTAGAAGCTTCCCCATCTGCACTCTATCATTGTTACAACTTAGCATAAATGGTATTAATATTTTCCTGAGGACAGTTTGAATCCAAATTGTCTATGAATAACTATTTTCATTAACAGGCTCAAGACCCTAAGAGTTCCATAAAACACAAACATGTGACTAGCTATCTGATTTAGACAGATGACTTAATACACACATTTTGTGCGTCTGTTACATTTTTATCTTGGAGGCTACGGAAAAGGTAATATTCTAGAAGAATATAATATTTCAGACGTTCTTTCAGATGATTATTTTGAATTGATAAATTATATCTAAAGGTTGATTCAGACAGTGTATGCTCAAAATTTAACAAAAAAATAACTTGAATGACACCTAGTGGAAAAGTAAGCAATAGCTGATGATTGCACAGCAACTATGTACAGTTTTGAATAGTGAAAACAGCAAGGACGCAGATTCTTGATGAGAATGGGTGGGAGGAGAAAGAATTATTTGATAAAGTGGGTGGAGTACAATATAGGAGAAGAATTTCCTAAATGACAAGAGTTTATCTGCCTGTGTAACAATCTTCCGAGGAAATGGGATATTTGATTTGACAGAGGCAAAATTAAATCAGGTAAAACCACAATAAATGTGCAGCGGGTAACAATACAATAAGCAGAATATGGACATGATGAAATTCAGAGTCCTCCTATGTATAAACACTAAAAAGGCTTTACCAGGCTAGTTCTCTAGGGTGCAGTAGATAGTAGGAATATTTTGGCCCTGGGGCGACAATAACTCCCGATATGAGAGAAACCACAGATTTTCTTTAATTCATTTCTGCAGGCAATACTCCTTGATGTGTGAATGAATTTCATGATTTAACTTTTTTTTTTCCTTCTTTTTGCTTATTCACTTACTTGTATAATTCATTAATTATCAGTGACTCACATCCAATTATAAAGAAATATTTTGGTTAGTCTGTTCTCAGCAACCTATTTGAAAATATGAAAGAACAGATTTAATGAGGGTGAGAACTTAAATGAGAAGCACTTTTGCCGCCTATTGACAACGTGATGCGGCAAGTTTTTTCAGTATTGGAAATGGAAATAGTGCTTGAGAAAGAATTCTGTCTTTCTAGGTCAAGAACAGGTCATTGACAGTAATAAATACCTATAACTCCTTAAAATGGTCTGTAAAAAATAATGGCATATTCTGTCTGAATTTCCTCTTAGCAGGTCATGCGTTTGATCCACACATTTATCTTTAACTTGCAGCTTTTATTCTTAACTGCAAGGAAACTAGTATTCTCCCTTCAACTCTTTTTTCTCCCTATATAAGCAATCAGACGCAGAATCCACTTAAATGACTGGAAAAGTCAAGGCCTCAAAAGAAAATTAATCCAGAGAAGTGTCCTTTCAGGGAGTAAGGTAGTGAGAGAGGTTTTGTTTGGGAAACAAGAGTGTTCAGAAATACCTCTCCGCTGAAAGGAGACAGAGCCTCTCTCACTCATAAAAAGCTCAAACAGATTCACTCTGTGGAAAATATATTTTCAGACTATAACAAGATTATAGCAGATTATAACTTTTTTTTTTTCAAATTGGCTCTTAATAAATCCTCTTAAACCAAGAATCCTCATTTGGCCTACAAAAAGCTATAGCCCTAAAATCATAAATGCAAATGCCTTTTATTTTAAGCTTTGCTTCTGCCAGATACTCCCTGCATACATTCACCTCCACACAGAGCTGAAGAAACTAGCCCACGGTCCTCATCACAAGTAACAGATTCAGGGACTCGGCATGACCAGCTACTTCTCCAACCACACGTGACACGGCAGCCGGAGGAACATAGGACTACCTTTGTGAGGATTACCCACAGCCCAGGATTTGAGTATGGATTCCAGAGGATTCCAAATATTTTGCATCCACTTCAATGCAAAAATATGCAGCATTTGATTTCACCATGTAACAGGAAAATTTCTATTCGGTGTGTCAGCATTCCTTAAGACGTATGGCATAGATTGTGTGATACAGGAAACAAGCATGAGGGAAGACAGACATTTATGAAATCTATGGTCTAGTGATGTACTTTCAAAAAAAAATGAAACAATCCCCAAGATAGAAGGATCTTCCCATTATTAGCAGTCCACTCACAGGTCCAGCTGTTGAACATCTGACAGACAGATGAACTATTCATTTCAACAAGGGAGGAATCACTTTCCTCATCTTATAGAAAAGATCGAAATTCAAAAAGGGTTTGAAGTATTTTTGTCTTCTCCCTCCAGCACTGTCTAAATTACCTTTTAAAATACTAAAGAGCAGAGATACACATTAAGTCATTGTCTTAAGCAAGTTCCTAACAAACTTCAGGCTACTTGTAATTGATTAGACTTAATGAAGAAAAGTACATTAAATATAATTAAGAATTAAGCAATAAGAATTGCTATCAGAATAATTTTAAATGCCAGAAATTTCCCTTCCCCCCGAGAACAGCATGTCATAAAGAAACAACAGCTCAGAAGCAGGGCTCTACAGCCCATCTGCAACATCTGAAACTCACCTGGGTTTCATTTCCAAATGCAGAACACAGCTCAAAGCCTGCCCCCAAAACAACACACTAAACAAGAACTGGCCTGAATTAAACATCAGATCCACAACGCACTGGGTTTCCAAATGTCAACTGCTATCTTAACTCTAGAGTGTTCATGTTTGGTAGCTAAAGCAAAGGAAAACTTATTTCAATTCTATTCCAACATTTCACATGCCAAAACAAAAAAAAAAAAAGTGAAAACAAAATCCCATTTTAGTTTTTCTTTTACACAAACATGGCATTCTTTATTTAGATGAACAGATACATGTGTATTATAAACTTGTATCATCCTGAATTACTGGCTTTCTAGCCAAATATACATAGAGCATGTTATGTTCTAAGATGTCACATTGCTATTATTCAGCAGCTGATATTCTTCAGCAACTTCAGTGTGAAGAAATTTGCAGGATTATAGTCCTCTTTTGAGCTATACACAGCTCTCACGACTGGGAGGAAGGGCTATGTATGTGCCCAAGGCCACCCCTGCCCTCTAGGCTGTGCGGATAAAGGGGAGCCATGCTAACCACGAGAGTGAGCCTCTCCCAGTGCACCTTCCCTGACTGTTCTGAAATTCATTCCTAAACTCCAAACCAAACTAGGACATTACAAAGAAATTATATTCCACAAAATATCACAAGAACCAAAATAGGAATTGATCCATTGATCCATACACACGTACCCTTCTTCACATCCAAGGCTGTGTCGGGGGCACCTACCTGCCTGACTCGTTCTGGCTCAGGTATTTCTGCACTGCTCCACATTGTAGGGTAGGTCATTCTCAGCATCTTCACATAAGATAGGTTCTCCAAATCCCTGACCATCACAGAAGCCTTTCTTTCACTTGTTGGCTTAATCTTTTTTGAACGTGGGTGACCAGAATTAAATATTGTATTTTGGGTGACTTTTCACCACTATTTCAACATAATGGCATTAATATTTCTCTATCCCTTAATGATCTCATCTGACTAATATATGTTGATCTCACCTGACTAACATAAGTTATTTTGATGCTATGGTGTGCTTTTACAAATTTTACTTAATCAGTGGAAAGGCAGATACCAGACACACCTGGCTTTGACTAAAACAGAAGAACTCTATTTCACGGGCTAACTTCAGCTCCCTTGTATCTTGCTTGGGCTGGCATGTGTCAGCAGCTGAAGCTCAAGGTAACTTTTATACCTGTAGATTATTAGAGCTGAGGAAAAAAACCACTAGATTTCAGAAGAGTCATTTTAGGTTTTCCAGACATGTCAGGTTTAATGGGAAAAATACATTAGCAATAAAAAAAATTCAAAAGCATTTCCTCTTGTCTTCAGAAAACACAAAAATGCCGCAAGCACTATGTGCCGTGACACATGTCAACCATATATAGCATCTTCCAATAGGAATGGTTTCCTATTATGCATAGGAAAAAGCTCATCTTCTTTAACATATTTCCTTACTGACTCTTTAAAGAGTCAGCTCCAGTTGCTATCTGTACTCCAATACTTTATCAAGCAGAGGGAAAGGAATCAAGAGGGAATAAATAAGGGTAAGTGTAAGTGAGGCATCTCACCAACTCCTCCTTTCTGCATTTTTGCCACAGTTCTTATTTCTATTTGATTTGGAATTTCTTGCTGTTTATATATTAAATCAGAAGAGATCGTCTTTTCTACAGATATTGCTTAACTTTTTTTTGGTCAGATGACATAGTCTGTCCTTTTAAGATCTCTACTTTGAAAAAAACAGCTCTAGCAGATTTCTTGAAAAATAACAGATGAGTATCTAGAGTCAGACCAAAGATACTCAGACTAACTACTTGCTAACAAAGACATAGGAGATTGTTAAGATTAATATTTCAGCTTCTCTGTGATGAAGTTTATATTTTTATGTAGCATTAATCCAATTTAAAACATAGGAATGTAGTATTTAGATCAGGAATCTAAAGCTGTCTAGCTTTATTTTGAAAAGCTAATTACATAATCCTTGTAAATAAATTAAAGCAAATCAATTTAAAACAAAATCAATCCATTTTTCCTACAGTTTTAGTCTTTATTAAATGAAACTTCCTACAGAAAAAAATAGCCTCAGCTTATTTTAAGTTTTTAAGAGGAAAACCTTTTTTTTTTTGAGTTCTAAAATATCTCTACACTTGAAAACATTATTTTGAAGAAATTTTTTTCTAAATTCCATTCTACATGAGTATCATTTGAGCTCCTTATCGCCTTAGTATGTAAAACCCTGGTTTACTCTGTATTTGTTGTGTTAATAGGTCCGTTCTACCTGCTTGCTATTTCTCAGGCTTTGTAGAGTCCAATTTTAAAAACATACTCAATGTGCTTCTAATGCTTGCCTGCAAACAAAGTTATACATCTGTTTTCACCTTCTTCAGTTAAAAAGGAATTTTCTTGAAGAGGATAGTGTATAAAAACTCAACACTTTTTACAGCATCTGTCATTCTCCAAGTAGTATCCAAGGCAATATACAGCCAGATATTTTTGCTTCAATACTTACTTATTGCAAATGAAATGAAAAAAAAAAAAAAAAAGAAGGAAATACATTTTAATTATGGGATGTATTAAAATCATAAAGAAAGATGGTTTCAAGATTGGAAATTCCCCAATCTGTGCAAGGGAGTTTGTATTTCAAATTCCAGTCTGGTCCCAAGGCTAGTTAAGTATTTTTAAATGCAGAGAAGTAGTAGGAAATACAGGAAGGGAATAGCTTTAGAGGTTTTAAACTGCCAAATAAAAGGGACTAAGATGGAAATCTAGTGGGATCCACTCTACAGAAGTGGGAATGACATAGCAAAAGGGATAATTACCTGCTAGTCCAAAGCACGGTCATTTAATCCCTAAATGACAAGCAGTACCAGATATGCAAAATTTCCAATTCTCTACCCATCCAAATCTTAACCTGTATGTTCTCAGAGATACATGAAGCTACAATGCAGCAAAAAAGAACTTTTGCCACATAAAAATACATACTTCCTGGTTAGAATCTTCACACTCTCAGAAAGAAGGTTTTTAGATATTTACAATTATTCAATCTCTTAAGCTCAATTTTGAAAACTGACTTCAACACACAATTTTAACACTAGACCTATGAAGATATAGAAACGGAATCAAAAACTTTGCCTAAAACTCAACTAACCTAGCTTTTACCATAATCTCCTGGTGACATTCTGTTCCAGAACTCTGAACAATTAATATATTTCGTACAATTATGAAGGAAAAGCAACGAACTAGAGACAAAATGGAAGCACTGTTGCATTTATACTACTTAATGTCAGGAAGAATGGCTCTGTGGGAAATACAGAAAGCTAAAGATTTTCTTCCAAAAACCTAAACCTCATGAGTAATCCTGAGGAAGAAATAGCTGCGTTGTAGTTCTGCATTTAGAAACATGCTAATGAATTATACTTATCAAACAATTATTCTTGTTCTCTGGGCAGCTGAAGCATGACCAAGACAGAATTCATCACTGTTGCGGGATTTGCCATATCATTGCTGTTCCACATGACCCAAACTGAAGTCTGTCCTCCCTCCTGCAATTGTAAGTCACTGGGAGAAATGAAGGGGTTGCATATAGACTGCAGCTCAAGGAAGCTGACGGAAGTGCCTGACTTGCCCGTTAACACCAAGAGGCTTTATCTACAGAACAACAGCCTGACCTCGGTTCCTCCCGGTGCCCTGGACAGCTTGCACAGCCTGGAGGAAGTGAAAATATTTGACAATCCTTGGAACTGTGACTGTCATATTCTGTATCTAAAACTCTGGTTAGAAGACATCTCTGCACCCTCTCTTACAAACATCAGATGCGCAACCCCAGGTCCCGTGAGGATGAAGCCCTTGCGGCAGCTGACTGGGAATGAGCTGGGCATTTGTAAGAGGCTTCTCCCAATCAAGTGTCTTGAGTTCTTTTGGCGAGATCTCATTTTAATTGCTGGAGCAATAATTACACTTATTTTAGTAGCATGTGCTCTGAAATTCTCAAAAAAGCTGGTCTGCCAAATAAACCTAAGCCAATATGACTCTAGGGGCTGACTGTTGGAGAGGCATTCCTCCAAAAACCACAAGATACAATGAGCTGTTCACTACCACTAGCTCAAACAGAAATATCAAACTATTCTACCACAAAAAAGCACATGCACTGCCAATACTAGTTTTAAAGGTGAACATGCTACAAACCGATCCCAGGGCTCAAAGCCTGGGTCCTCAGATAAGCAAGTTTGATTTAATTTCCTTTCAAAAATAAGCTTGGTATTGTATTGACAGGCCAGTTTCATTCTGCTGCCATCTACTCATATAAAAAGCAGTTCTTAAATTTTTTAAAATCATTTAACTTAGCATTTTTCCACTGAATTCTCAGCTCTTTCAGCAAGAAGATTTACATCCCCAAATCCTACACTTTTTAATATATGGAGATGAACACTGATTGTACTATTTTAGCAATTCTTTTCTCACTCGGAAGCTGTCTGTGCCAGCCGAGCCACACTCCCACACTCCACCACAGCAGTAATATTCCACTCTACCTTCTCCAATCGCACCGTTGAGTATTCAAAGTGCAGCAAAGAATTTGCTTTTTACGAACTGTTGCATCCCTGCTGCAGGAAGTGAACCATACAACCTAGAAACAGCTTAGTAAGGCTGCACCACCCTCCAGTGCAGACCAGAGTAAAATTGTGTCTTCAGATTTATGTGTACATTTTGATCAGGTGAGCACAAACATTCAGAATTTCTCAAGTTTTATTAAATGTTATTCTACATAAATAACCTCTGCAGGAGAGAATTTCAAATAAACACATAGGAACATAGTGGTGTACGCACTTAGATAATTTTAGAATATTTTCTCTGCGCTGAGCTTTTCAATTTTTTTAAAAGGCGACCACCATTTTGTATTAATGCAGAATATTACAGAAGAAATGCACTCTGCAATTTCTCATGGAGAGTTACCTAAATTATATTTCTTGTTTCCCCAAAATAAAATAAATCATTAACACTAAAAGCTTAGCACTCTCTTTTGTGTCTATAAAGCTAGATATGCATAAAGTAGTAAACTGCTTTCTGTATAGCTTTAATTGTACAAACAAAAAAATGAGCAATTAGCAAACATTTCTGCTTATACCAACCAACACATTAAATAAGATGCAGAGAATACTGAAGAAAAAAAAAAAAGGCATTTGAGAGAACATGTTTTCTGACCCCATAAGAGGAAAGAAGAGGGAGTATCCTCTGTGGCGGTATTTCACATTCCACTAAAACAGCATTGTATTTATCACTTCTGATCCATTTGGCTTTTATCTGAAAAAAAACTCTGAAAAGAGGAAAGCTGGAACTGCTAACTGAAGGCTCAAGAGCTGCATTCAACTCTTTATCTGGCAAGGACACTATGCCGTGCTTCAGCCACATACTCCATCAAATTGCATAAATAATGCTGCAGTTGCTAACAATGTGCAAAGACAGGAAAATAGGTCAGCTATCTAAATGAAACACGCAGACAGCATTCCCAAAGGAGTTTGTAAAGATCCCAGAAAATGTTACTATATCATGCCTGCAAGAGTGCAAACTAGTGAATATATCTGTTTTCACATTCGTTGGTAACATAGGTATAACTGCTGCGATTAATTGCAACTAAAAATGTATGAGTTTTGGTTCAATATTTAGCAAGACACGTAATCATACTCAGAATTCTTGAGCAAGAACGAAAAAGTATTTTTAAACAGTTCACTGTAATACACAGAGTAGATTTGTGCAAACTGCAATTCTGTGTAAACTGCAATTCTGTGTAAACTGCAATTCAATTAATGTGGAAAATATTTGCCAGCTTCATTTATTAAATAGAATGGTAGGTGAATCACCTTTTTTCTTGAAATGCTCACGATTTTCTTAACATTGTAGCAAAAAGCGTTGTTCAATCTGAACAACTGCTGTTTAGCTTAATGCTTTCTTTCTGTCTAGGATCTACAGTTAGAGTTTATTTCAGATCCATTGTTTGAGTTCATGCATCAGAGAAGTTTCTTTATTTTTTTTCCCCATTTGACACTAATAAATGTACAGCATTGTTCAGAAAATAGCCACCAATGCTTTTGTGAATAAACATAAAAGGAGGCTTAGAAACTAGGCACTTTGTTGTGACCTTACAATTCCATCCCACACCCAACTTACTTCAAATGCTACTGAAGGCAGTGGCAGACCCTTCCTGGTTTTGGAACATGTAATGCCCATTCACAGCAGACATTTTATTTCAACAGGTCTTACCACATTTGACTTCCAAGTTTCCCAGCTCCCCCAAACTTGACATCACACGTCTTGCATCCGTGACAAGCATTGTCATGTGTTCGTGTTTCACCTTTTGGCAGTTGATTTCTAATGTATTTGGATTTTTTTTTTTCACTTTTCCATTAATTCAATAAATCAACTGGGAAAAAAAAATCTTTAGAACAGCATGATAACTCCCACTAATGGAAATGCAATATACTTAAGTGACCAGTGCCTGAAATTTGAGTGTAATAAATGGTGGCTACAAACATACAGGACCCTTATTAAAGGGCACACAATGTAGGATGTCAGCATGAAACAGAGGTGAAAAACACCAGTTTTGCTTAAAAAAATTTTTTTTTTTAATTAAAATTTGTTCTCTATATACAGCAGGCTGCTCAGGTATCTTCACAAAGGCATAAGCGTCTCACATGGTCCTCCGATGAAACAGGAAAGAAAAAAAGAACTCATGCACATACAGGGTATATATGTGCAACTGAAGTAACATGAATATTGGATTCTCCTAACACTGGAGCTCTGGATTGCTGGTAACATGGTCTGATCACACGGCATGTAACATTCAGTATTTGGCTGTATTAACAGGTATACTTAAACCACTTCCCTGGGTAATATTACCCCTTATGATGACTTGCAGTGAATTCTGAAGACACTAACCTTTACACCCTCTAGTGCTGTCTAATGGTTGAAATTTTTCATAGTCCCTTTTTGCCCTTACTGTTTATTTGTTATCACAAAGATCATCACCAAAACAATGAGTCACAAATACTCTTGGACAGAGTAAATTATTATCCTTCAGTACCTGCCCTTACATCCACTCCAAAAAGGAGAAACCTGTTTTCATCAGGTATATCACTGAACTGTTTGCAGTTATTTTTGGTAAAGCTAGAAAGGAAAACCAGTCTGCATTATAGCTTTATTTTAAATTCCCTACTGTTTCAAAATCTGGCCAAAAAAAAAAAAGCATCTCAGTGGAAAACTAATGAATTTTAGAACAAAATCTGACTATTACATTGCATGTGTTTGGGCTGAAGATCCTTAATTCAGGTTCTGGAAATGGAACTGAACAACTTTTCTAATTATGTCATTGCTAGATGAGACAATTATTTCATTCTTAAACAAAAATAAAAATGTATCTAGTTCTTCTTTTTCCATTTTCATTTATTTACGAATATCTATGAGCAGTAAATTTAATTGCAGGCTACCAGATTATCCACTGACACAACTCCTTTCTTGAAAGTTGCACATTTATTTACACAACTCGTGTTCACTACAATAAACCAGTAAGGAAGAGGTCTTGGCATGTAACAGTTTACATAGATCTGTGATGTAGCAGACTAAAAATCCTCTAATCCCTCACTCAGGACTTGGATATAATTATATCCACTGCTGATTAATATCATTATGAGCGAATAAATGAACAATAAATGGTTACTGTTTTATATAAAATAATATGATTTTACTCCATCACATTAGGAGTGTGATGGAGTAGAAACTCCACCACAAAATTCAGAACCATTCCCCTGCCTTATGGCACTAACAGGTCATCAAGACGGAGCAAAGGACGAGACAACCCTTCCAGTCCATCATGGGACAAACATTTCACAGCTAGGCTGTGAATGAGTGTGTTATCTATCTTTTTGTTGAAGAGAGAACTACAGTGTCCAAGTCTAGCATTTTAGGTCTTTTAAAACCTCCTCTGGTTTTAATGTACTAACAGTTAGCACTTTATAGTCACTTGAATTCTCTGACCTACCGATGATGATATCACTCTGACTGGGGTGATCCTGAAAGCCCAATGGAATTACATTGGGGATAAATTCCCTCTGAAGTGTTTATAGGTTTCATTTGGATTGTTGTGTACAACCTTCACATGAGGCTTACACACACATCATGCAATGCTATTCTCTGTTGTGCTAAAGGACCACAATAATATTAATGGAAGGTAATTATGATGATGAATGTGCTAACAACCAGCTTTGGAGCTATATAAAACACAAAAAAGCTCATTACCTAAAAATTACCATGTCTCAGCTCAGAGTAGGCTGAAAGGCATAAGCGCTCTGTCAAATACAAGTGCCTCTGTGCATTAGTGGAGTCAAACCAAAATAATTCATCATTCCTGACAGCCTTGAAACACTCCCTACCAGGATCGTAGCTCAAGTGGAATGATACCATTGTTACTGTTCCATATTGTTATGGATTGTGGCCAGGATGGAAATTTACTGATGACTAAAGCCAATCACCCTGCGAACCTATAAATAGTGGTCCTAAATGAGGCCCTTTGAGCTCTCCTGGACCGCAGCGGGCTGCACCCAGTACCTCCCTCTGAGTGGGACACTTCTCAGATCTCGCAAACTCGAGAGTTTGCGATATTCAGAGGACCGCTGCTGAAAGCTGACAACAGGACCTGGGCTGAAACCTTTCACTCCTCGAGGCTCAACCCCTCACCTGTTGAGAAATGCCGAGACATTTGACATGAGTATTTCACGAGACTCGAGGGGAATTTTTTAACAGGTATACCTTTGTTTATTTATCTATCTTTGTGTCTGTGTGTGTGTGTGTGTGAATTGACTTTGATAACCAATAGTAAGCATAATCTGTAATTAAGTCACTGTAGTGACTGTAGTAGACTCTACTAACTCATTTTGTAAATGTTAAATTAGTCAATGATTAAGGGTTGCTAAAATCACTTTACACTTCTACTGCTGCTAAACATATATAAACCTCTAGACATAAACCGTTGACCAAGTCTGGGACTAGGGGTAGATCCAGCCGCACCCAGACTTGTATCTGAGAAGGAGTTTAGAAAGCAAGGGGGGTCTACTCTGAACCTCATGACGCAACAGGAGGGTCTCCCTTACCCTTTTTCGTCCTCGGTCTCTGTATAAATCATTCTAGCTCAATTCTAATTTGATTTGCCTTTGTATGTTTCATCCATGTAGTAAGTGACAGAGGAAACTTTGCCATCAAACTCTGTTAAGTCGCGCTTTTATAAATTTCTATTGAAGTCACTTTCTGCTAATACCTTTGATGGTGATTCTTTAAGCGGCTTCTAAACCACTCATTCACGACAGATGGATACACGGCACATTACTGTTCTGAGGGTCTTTTCTTAAACATAAGTAATTGTTAAAAGTAGTTCTGAATTTGCAGTAACATAGCTCCGTGGTCTCACATTCATATCTAACCTGAGAGGATTTTGACTGTAAACCTTGCCTATCCTAAGGCTTGTTTGGCAACGTACATAAAATTAGTTCACGCTAAATTCATACTAAAGACTAAGTACAGCTTTTTTCTTAGTAATAAAATGCACTGCAAAGTTAACAAGTTTGTATTGTATTTACCATTTTGCCAAGCAGCTATGCATAAAAGGATTCAGATTTAGTGTCCAGGCCTTAGCCCCAATTCAAAGTATTTAAGTATGCAGAAAATGAGTAATACAAAGTAAAATATTTTTTCTGTTAAGTTAAACCCCGCTATTTCATAAGATATAGGTCATATAATGACAGTAATTTTCCACCTTAGTTGCACAGCTACTGCTTGCACTGACCAGATGTGGAACTGCATTAATAGCTGCTAGAATAACTCATCCAATAAAAAGTTTCAAACAGGAGAAGACCAAGAATATTCATAGCCTAACAGGACTAGTAACAAATAGGAACTCCCTCAGATGAATAGGAAATGTCTTTTATTATTGAACTAGTAAACATATACTGTAAGAACTAAATAATAATTGAATGTACAAAATATATGTAGAGTTGCAGTGAGACAAGCTTGTTAATTGGCCTAAGCTACCATACTTGTATTCTTTAAGGTAAACTAATTAGCCAATATACATACATTCTCATACCAGTTTTATGTGTAAATGCACTGTTTCAGCAATTATTAAAATAGAACTTGAGGCTTCCCAAAACTGCACTTAAGAGTCCTTTTTCTTGGGCTCTTACGGTCCACACACTTGTATGTTATGATTTATACCTGAATTACACAATTTTACTTTCACCTGCCAACAGGTGAAATGACTACACTGAAAAATTAACAATTCCTATCTCATGGTTCCTTTGATAGTGCTAAGTTTATCGTAATGCTTAGTAATGCTAAGTTTATCTTAGTAATGCTGTTTATCTTAATGCTTTTTCTCTTTAGAGCACTACACAAAACAATTTTCAAAAGCACTTAGAGTCTGTTGCTAGAACCCATGTAAATATTTTGCTATTACATTGACTCCAATTAAGTTTAAATTACATTTGGTAATGGGCGTGTGACAACAAATTGCTTTAGTTGCATAATGGCCACATGGCTGCTATTTATACGGAACTCCCTCCCAGGGGCAATTTGCTCCCTGACGTACCCTCTGAGAATGCCTTCCCCAGCAGCGTATTCTCAGTTCACCCAAACCATTGCCCCTGGGCAGCAGCACTGATGTCACTTTAGCAGGCACACGGCTACTGACTGACACGGTAAGTTCATTTTAGGCAAAATAAATCTGAGGTATCTGACAGCAGTTTGTTCAGATTTCATTTGGCTTTACTTATGACTTCCTTGTTTGACCATCAAGCACCCAGTCCTTTAACAACCTATACTTATTAAAGCTGAATGGCACTGTTTTACACAAATACCTTCTCTGGGAAAAGTGGATCGAGACCTCTTCCCTCTGAAGAGTATTAAGAAACAGGGCTAAGGAAATCCAGAGCATTCATCTTAGTCTAGGGAAAGATCACGCAAAGCCCCTTCTTAAATGGCCTTGATCTATAGGGAAGGAAGTGTCAGCAGGGATGGATGACACGTTCCCTTTTCCTCCTTGAATCATTTTTTCTTGTATCCTCTTTAGGGGTCAGAAGGGTTTTGTCTCTGATATTAATAATTTATTTTTTGGCTAGGATTCATATATTGCCTGTTATGACCACGGAGAAGGACTATGGAACCTGACACATCTGTATAAAATTTACCTTTGCAACCCATTCCTATCAGTAGTAGTACAAAGTAGTGGAAGAACGTGGCAATTGCCACATCATAAAAGGTTGCCTTCAAGGCAGTAGAGCAGTTAGCAGCAAGTGTATGTTTGATTTCCCTGAGTTTGCAAGGCAGCTGCAAAAACTGAGAACTTAATTTTCAGATACACTTACCAAAAGCTGAATTATCAGAAAGACTAAAACTAAAATAGCAGCAATTACAACCTGAAGGAAAAGGGCAACTGCAGTCCATAAAAGAACACAAATTGTGCATAACAGAACCTCAGAACCCCTGAAGTGATTCCTTTAACTTTAGTAACAGCTTTATCAGACAGATAGCTCTCAAACTGGACCAACATTGTCACCTAGTGGCTGCTGAAAACTGCCGGTGGGAAAAATTCCTGGAAGCTTGTCACCCTTTCATACCAAGACCTCAGTAATGGGACGTGATAGAGTGATTTTCCAAGCAAGCTACCAGTTACTGTTAGCTCTTTCTAGAGTCTTAATACAGGTCTTCTGTCACGAAGTGTCAGATGTCGCAAGATGTAAACTGTTTTCTATTGACAGAAACCTAAAGTTACTATACTTTTGGACACTGGGCAACACAATCTCCATTTACTTTCTTCACTGTGATTAATCATTTTTAGACCTGCATTAAGTTTTCTGCTACTACAACTCCCAAAGACACAGCTCAATCTTTATATTAAAACTTGACATAGGTTTTCTTTTTTCTGTTCTCCTACAGTTGTGATGAACTTTAACGTAAATTAAAATTTGACTAACCACTTTGGTATTGTAGCTTCATTCTATTAAAGTGCAATAAAATAAAGAAGAAAAAATGTGTAAATTAAGTAACTAAAACAAAATAATGAAAACAAAGCAAACAGCACTTTGTGGGCTTCTTTCCTACCATTCCTCCCCTGTTCCTGAAAGTCTGAGACAGATCTTTCTGAGATAGTTTCAAAAAAGAATAAAACCTCAACAAAATCAATCCAAAAAGAAAACAAAATTAAAAAGTCTGTGGCAATCTGTTAGGTATCTTCAATAAAGTAAGAGAAATGTTTTTAGATATAGTTCAAACTTAGAAATTATGATGTTGTTCTATTTTGCTTAAGAACACACAATACGATTTTTCTTGAGCAGCTTCTCAGGGTAGAGATTCTTAACATTTTTTACTTAAGCAGTGAGCTAGCTCCAGGTCAATGCACCTTCAAGAACCTTGTGAGGGAAAACAATACATTCATGGTACAGATGGCAATTTCACATTTACAGCAACTTTCAGCCAAAGAACTAAAGTTCTATGGAGGTGCTGGCTGAGTGCACACTGCTGCAGAAGTCATGTCAAGACACACCAATTCTAAGGCCCCCATCTTGCCTCCTGATCAACACAAACAAATCCTTACAGCCAAATAAGTCCCACCAGCCTAGTGGGATAGGCGCTATTTAATAGGCAAAGAGCTATCAGTGAGAATCCACGTGCAGGATCTTAGGCAAACCAACATGAATACCTGGAGAAAAGAAGTGAGAGCTGATTACTCTCCTTTTTCCTACTTGTGTTCAAAATAGTTGGTTTATTTTATTTGTTGTTATCACGGGTGAAAAAGCCCATAACCTGAGTGAGTCTGGGAAATTCTGGTTTTAACACTTTTTTTAGTAAATGCCACGATTTTCTAAGGTGCTTAACTACGTTTTCAAGAGTATGGACTAGTTTACGCGGCAATGGCAGCAGTAAGAGTGCTGTGGCCCTGGAAACTGCAGCAGTGCTTCACCCCCCTTATCTCCTGTAAAGGATACAGCCCTCAATTATTAGTTGAAAAAGGTTCACAACTTGTGAAGCAGAGATTAGCAAATGCAACATTATTTTGTTTTCACTTTCTTCGGGGTTATTTTCATTTTTTTTGTTTGTCACTATTTATTCATAGACTGCAAATATGTCTTCACAAGACAGATATAGGTACTTTGTTTTGTCCTGGTTACCATATTAAAACAGAACTGTTTTGTTTTGTTCTGGGTGGTTTTGCAGCACTATTCAGCATGAGTAAGTGGGTCTCAATATTTTAATAGTTTTATATATTTACAATAAAATATCCAAAAAAAAAAAAAAAAAAAGGCAAACATCCCAGAACCAATCTCTTTTTTTTTTTGAGCATTTGCTACTCCTCTTCATATCATAATAAAGGACCAAGCACATCCCACGTGTACTTTTTTTTTTTTTTGCACATTTGAGATAGTCTACTGCTGTAAAGGTAATCTGAAGCTCAAGTATATAATAAATAAAACAAATTACTATGAAACAATAGACAAAAACTTAATTTATTCAGCAGAGGAGCAAGATTTATGTTCTCTACATACTTTACACAAGAGCTGACAGCTTGCCAGTCTCATTAAATTTAACTGAACTGTGTGATGTAGCTATATTCATGTATACATCTCTTTCCAAGTTTGACACTGTACCCCATACAAATCTGAACCTGCAAAAGCAGCAATAAAACCACAAAGACTGAACTGCCACATCTGCATTGAAAATGATCTCTGCTACTAGCGACACTAAGAACTGCAACATCAAAAGAATAAAAGGGCTGACAGAAGAACCAAACTTTCATATTAGCTGTATCTATCGTGATGATGAATGTAATTGAGGAACACATTTATTAACCTTAATTAATACGTATATTTTTGTTCTCTTAATTTCAGTGACGATTTCTTTATAACATAGCCTAAGTTTGACAAATAAAGTACTTAAACTTCTACTTCCCAACACAGAGATACCACATGTAAACAATTAGAGGAAGTACAAGACATCTCCCTGCATCAGAGGCAATCAAATACCAGGTGGGGATTTGGTCTGTCAAAATTTTGTATACAAAATTTGGCAAAATCTGTCATATCATACTTACATACCTTTGAAGTATAATAATAATGTAACAACACTGGTCAAATTCAGATTTAATAATGTATCCCATGGAAATACACAAAAGGATTTACTAGCTTTTGGGGCCCAATTCAACCATGTATTTGACTACATCTTAACTTCAAACATACAAATTCATTCCATTGACTCTTTCCAGATCAGAACCTTTGAGAAGAGTAGAAATAAACATCAGGAAATACAGAAACTGAGAACAGTTAAGCAAAATGAGCATGCTACTTAAATCAGCAGACCACCACCATTTGAGTTGGAAAGGCAGACATTTGCTTTAGTGCTGAGCTCTCATCATCGAGTCAGAGAAAGCAGAAGATAAACTAATGGAGGTCTGAAGCCGGGTCTCTGGCCTGTGTTCTCACAAACTGCATGCTTCTTTTGATAGGTACACAGCTATCCTTCAGTTGTGCCCTTTTCCACGTACATTCAGGTATAAAAATCTATCCTCCATCTAGCTGCATGCACCGTGCAAATGATCATTTTAAGACCCTTGTTGGCATATGCACAAAGCAAACAAGAAGCCTTGCAATCACTTAAGGGGGAATTAAATTATGCCACTCTAATGGTGATGATGAATTTTGATAAGATACTGAAAAGAATTATTAATTTTGGTAAGAATTTAAAAATGCTTAAATGAAAATAAAATGCAGAGACTTGTATAATACACTTCTAGCAAACTAACCATTTTAATCTTTCACATTCTTGGTATGATAAATAAGATAAAGCAAAGACTTAATGACCCGAGCGGGAAATCAGTTTCACTTCAGAAATTAAAACCTCCATCAAGTATTACTACCTGACGTTAAGTCTTCTTTGAAGAACATAGCAGTAATGCCAAGTGCTCAGCAGATTCATGATCTATTCCAAAACTACAGAGGTATCTTTTTCATACCAATCATGTGTAGACCTGAACTGCATATGTACCTCTATTTCAAATAGTTTATACAGATCGATAGTGTATCTGACCATTAATGAGTTCACATTGCTATCAATCTCAATTGAGTAATATAAAACTGCTCTTTATATTTATACTTACTGTTCAGTGATTCAATAATTATGTTGAATTTGCTGTCTATGAAATGAAAACACAAATACTGTTCTACCCATAGGAAAAAAAATAAAGGAAAAAAAAAAAAGGCATTTTCTTACCAGATTTTCTCCTTTTATGTATGCAAGATCTTCTTGCTCCTTATTTGTCTAAATCCTTCAGAGGTACCATAACTAAGACAAAGATCTGGACTGTATTCCATACTGGCAGAGTTATTTCACGTGTTCTAATCCCTGCTGCACCTGTGCAGTTCAAAAGACAACAGTTGGCACAAATATTACTGCAGGTTGAATTTAGCCCCATCTTTTTTATTACTGGTGATGGGGCAAAAGTAGTAATAAATCCAGCTTGCTTTCAGAACAAAAAATGGGGCTACAAGTCAGAAGAGGAAAAAATATTTTTAACTTAGGCTGAAAACACATTGAGTCAATGACACCATATTTTCCTTAACACCATTTTTACAGTCCATACTTAGAATCAGTAGTTTTCTTGACCTAGCTTTATTAATCCAGCAACTAAATTACTATGCCATAGATGTATCACCGTTTTGCTGGAGGAGGATACAAGTTCCAGGGAAATTCAAAGCTGAAAATTCACACGGCAGTAAACTGCAGGAGGGTTTGGGGAGTACTGACAGAATCATGACACTGTGACAACTGCTACACTCATTACCTCCTCCAGTATTTGGGAAAACTGGAATGTGCACTTGAACTGAAGCTTTGCTGGCTGCATTTCAGTTTCATCTTCTACGTATAGCAAAAAATTGTTTGTAGGATATATTCTAGATTTACTCAAGTCACAAGGCCAAAGCAACTGTTCTCAGGAAATAAGAAAGCTATGATATGTAAGATCTAACTTGGAAAACCTCTACACAAACTCCTTAGAGCTGAATTAATCCTTATGGTACTAAAGGAAGAAAATGGGACATTTCACTTTTTGAATCTCACATGAGGACATTTCAGATTTCACATAGGA
The DNA here is from genome assembly GCA_030449065.1 of Oceanodroma leucorhoa. NCBI lineage: Eukaryota > Metazoa > Chordata > Aves > Procellariiformes > Oceanodroma > Oceanodroma leucorhoa. The sequence goes on from JASVER010000118.1 coordinate 743,544, forward strand.
GAAGCAGCAGCAATTACAGTGTAAATACTGACATAAAATATGTTGAACAAGACAGAAAGTATTCGGAGCCACTACTTGACCTATTTACACAACTCAGAAGGTAACAGAGCAGCATGTTTCAAATGAAGACACTAAACATGAGCTCATATTGAGAAAAAAATAAGCCTTTTAAAAACTGTAAGTAGAAGATAAAATGTCTTGAAAACCAAATACGCAGTTGTAGAGAATTGATAAAGCAAACTTCTTTAATGAACAGAAACATCAGATAAAGAACTGTCAGAACAGAAATACTGCCACGAGATGGGATGCATTAGCTATAGGACTATATATGCAGGAATGAGTTGTGGTTTAACTCACTGGAACCTCTATTTTTATCATGGGTAATTTTTACAGTATCAACAACAGGCTTGCTACTTTTTGGTAGATTTATAGTATTTTTTACAGTGTTTTTCAGGAAGAAAATCTGTTCATATATATATTCAAGTATATATGCATGCATATACATATGCACAAGTATATATACACACACACAGTCATATACATATATCACAGACATATATATATTCAGATATCTTATATGCCCTTACTAAGATAAAGATATCTAGGTTGATACTGTCAAGTGTTTTACAATCTTTATTTCATTTTATTACATCAATACTAAAACATCACTAAGCCAAAAAGAGAAACAATGAGGTTAACAAATGCAAAAAAAAATATAACATAAAGAGGACAATTTACACTACACAAAACTTGATTCCTAAATGAAATTCATCAGCTCTGAAAAGAAGACTTGGGCACTATGAAAACCTTTACCTAATTGATGTGCAGCATCATAATTTTTAGAGGCTCAAATATATTAGAATAACCTCAGCTCCCACAGCAATCTGTACCAGGGAAAGGAAAAGTTACAATCAAGAAATCCAACTATCATGACAAGTATCAGGGGATCTCAAACAGACATGTGGAGACTGTGAAAACACAGATTTTAAGATGTCTGATAAATTTACAGGTACTACATTAATCTCACTCAGAAGAATAAAAAGACAGCAAACTATGCAAATTTCCAGGTGGTTCTTTACCGAGTCTTTAGCACTTTAAGCAACATTTCATGAATGTGCAGTCACAGGCCAACTGGTAAATCCGCAGACCGTGTGCACACTGCTGCTCTATGGGATTCTGGTTGCACTTAAAATGCAAGAGAGGAATACTAACGAGTGTACACACTGTTCAAAGGTATTTCACTCATTCCCCTTACCCTACATTCCTGAAGGTGCATCTACAATCTATGGTGGCAAGATGATACAGGTCAACAAACAACTGAAGGAACTGCAGAGATACCCGAAACTAGGGGACTGGCCTGTGATGATTTGCCAAATAAATCTGACTGCCAGGAACCAAGGTTTTTAGTTTCATCAGCAACTCTTCGGTGTTTGAAACTGTGATTAACAGCTGTGTTTTAAGAAATCTGTTCTATTAATTAGCATGGTTTCTGAAGCGGCATGTCTCCTCTTACACTCTTTGAGATAAAACCCATGCAATGACTGGCTTTCATTCTCTATAGAATGCAGACAAGGGAAATGGATGGGTGACTAAGATTGATAAAAGCCTTTAGAAACTAAGCAGAGGAGAATTTGCATTGCATTCATCCAGAAGATGATTAAGCCATGTATATGAATATAGTATTTCAAATGACAATGAAGCCAGTATCCACAACTGAGTCATCTGAAAGGAATTGGAAATAGCTTATGGCTTCTGATATTCAAAATGCATAACTTGGGAAACTTCAAGAATGCAATTAATTTTTTTTTATTACTAGCTTGTTCTGAAATTTGGCTGATAACAAATGCAACACTCGTGTTGGGTAACAAACATGTCACACATGACAAAGTCATACACTTTGCTGAACAACTGCATAATAGAAGCTATTTCATTGCTAGGAATCACCCATGGAGGAGACGCTAAAAATTTTCTCAGAGCAAGGCTAAGCTCTGCAAGCTGACAAGGAGAAGTACTCAATAAAAATCCTTGTTTGGAGAAGTTTTGGGCCCCAAATTCATCCCTCTTTGTTGGTCAGCAACTTCCTTATAACTTGACAGTTTCACTGCCACTTGTGCTAGTACAGCAAAAGACCATGAGGGCAAAAGCAAAATTTCTGCTAGAACAGGCCACACGCGATACAAGGTCTAAGTGGCATCATTTTTCAAGACTCCAGGAGTCTTCCAAGTGCCGCGACCACTGCAGCTTTGAGGGACAAAGGGCTGAGTGTGGAAAAAATGAGCACGAAAGGCTCTCCAGGAAAAACCCATAAAACTGTGGGGCTTCCCAATTAATCATGATTCTTACCATTGCCTTAAGGAGTATTTCTATCTTTATGCTGCTCCCCAATTACTTCTCACACAGAATACAGATATACAGACATGGAAAAGAGAGGCTGTCATGTACAGCAAGAATATCTGTTGACTAGTGACAGTCCTCAAAATACCCATTCATTTGTCTCAGCCCTCTGCAAATGAGTTAAAGGTCTATACCACATCCACAGAGAGGACAAAATTTTGCTTCTCCCGTAAATATTAAACACTCAGGTAACCTTCCCGATTCTCTTTTGGCTCAAAAAGCCTTTAGAACATTAACAAATTAAAAATAAACCTACTAACATTTTAACTGACAAACATCAGATGCTGCTAAACTTTAAAGAGAAAGTTCTGGCACAAATATGCTTAAATCAGCATGTCCTTCATTTTAGACTGTATTACTAAACAGTATATTATTACAAAATTCTTCTGGTTAAAATTCAGAACAATCAATTTTTGTAAAAGAACACACCCCATAATACTGCAGGCTACCTTGCTCAGCGGATTCAAACAGATAGCCTTACCTGTGGTAAATTGAAATCTAAGACCTCTTCAAGATAACCTCACACACTCTGGAATTACAAAGCCAGAGCCCACATGATTACAAACATAGGTTAATTTTTAAAGAGTAGAAGTATTTAATCTCAAACAATATAAAAAATATTATAAGATGGGAAGAAGAGCAGTTTGCTCTCATAACTCAAGAGTTACAAAATATGTATGATTTAATTTGCACAACCAAGAATTTACGCATCAAATATATGGGGCCATGTCAGGTAATGGTGAGTATGGAAATATGATTTTATGACCTTTAAAAAGAAAAAAAACCCAACACCAAATAAGTAGTTCTTATTTTGTATATATTATATTTATTATAAAAAGTAAATATTTAACTATTTAGCCAGTATCTCTGTTAAAAAAGAAAGTACAATGTATTACTACTTTTGTTGTCTTGAAGAAATCAATCCGTTCAAGCTGACTCAGATGTAAAATTGGCAGGCTATAAAGCCATCAAGAAATACAGATGCCTAAACATTCTTTTAATCAAAATCTAACCAGAGAAAGTTTGTACCACACAAGGAGCGTTAACACATCAAATACTATGCCTGCATTATAAATACAAGGAGGAAATATTGAACTTCGCTGAAAAATTTATCTTGGAACACAGTATAAACAATGTACCAACCAAGCTATAATTCAAGTCATCTTGGCTTCCATGAACAATTTTGGCAATTGTTCTATATCCACACTGGAAGTTATTATGAATGAATGCTTGCTACTGCATAGAATTACAGTAATCTATAAACTTACTGAGTCATTGCATAGTTACAAAATTTACTTTGAACCATTACCCTCTGCTCTTTCAAAGAGTGCTGCAGAAGACTGGGTAATATATTTTAGGACTCCTCCGTGTGTTTTTCCAGTGTTTCATAGGAGATCACCGTATACGTTTATTTAGAAAGTCAGAACAATTAATTTGCTTTGTAACTCCAAATCTCAAGCAGCTGCTTTGAAATATAATAGTCTCACCACCCAACTTCCTCTATCAAATGTGGAAATCGCAAGCAACCTTGCACCTGTAGCAAAGGCTTTGCAGCTCAACCCCTTTGTTAGAGTTGAAATTTAACTTCTCTTGTTAAACTGAGTTAGCTGAGTGAAAAGGAAACTGTGACTAAGGCCAGTATAGGGGTCTTCTATCATGCTTTGGTACTGTTGTCTAGTAACCACTAGAGTAGCGCTAGTAGAGAGACTACTCTCTACTAGAGAGTGTTTTCTAGCACTCTCTACTCTTCTCTGACGAATGACTCAAACACAGCCAGATACAAATTGGAATTGACTTAAACCCATTTTGTTTCTCCCAATCTTTGCATGAAACAGGTGTTAACCCCAATGGAGTGTGGGGATTAATCAAAGACAGGCATTTTAACGTTCAAACCACCATTTACAGCTTTCACAACTTGAGAGAACAGGTAATACAAAAAAGTTTGTAATGATCTATAGCAAGGATAATGGAATACCTGATTTATAATTATCTTCATGGAAGTAGTACCTTTATTTTTCCACTAAAACAAGGTCATACAATGAATTCTAAATATTAAAGGCTGACATCTCTAGCAATGTTCCTTCCCGAATAATCTAAATTCCCTGAAGTGCTTTGCTCAGACACTGAAAACATAAAAAGTGCTAATTAACATCAGAGCACATGCACAGTGATGTCTTATTTCCTCTTTGACACTTTTTCTGTCCTGGTTGATCAATATCCTAGAACTCAGTGGCCTGCTTAATTCACAGCTGCAGGCTACCAGGAACAGAAAGCCCTTCTTCCAGCCTAGCAGAGTACTCTTACCTCTGCTCTTGCTGGAAGGTTACCATGGATCACCAAAAATATACATGGAGACCTGAAAAGGAATCATCATGAAGCCACCCAAAAATCCATTGATTCGGAGCAATTCAAAACAAGCTGGCCTGGTTGGTCTACACTGGCTCAGTCATAAATCAGGTTGTTCTCCTCCTGCACAGCTACCTACGGGAAAAATTAACTCTCACTCTCCGCCATTAAACAGTTTCATTTCACAATTTTGTCATCTGAAACTATGAGGATGGAATTTAGCAAATCTTTGTTACAAAGAACAGACAAATGTGCAAAGATCAACAAAATGTGCTGTGTCAAAGTATTTTTAGTAAAGCTGATTTTTATTAGCATCTTGACTCACCACATAATCTAAAGGAGACTACCTATTAAGGAGCAGTTTGCTTTGTAGAGAACAGAGGTAGCAGTTAAAACACAGATAATTCCAAATTGCCGAGATACACTTACCTCAACACACATAACTAGTTTGTGATACAATATATAATCACACATATCCACGTGCGTATGTAAGACACATAGCACGATGTTAACAGTTTTAAAGATGTGTCTTGAGCAGTGCAGCACCTTGCAAGGGTGAAAAACTGTAGCCCTGAGCCTTGGACTATGACTCTGGAAAAAAACCACACCCTAGCTCAGACCTAAAAATGAAAAGCCAACAAGGCAAATCAGCTGCACTTCCTGGATGACTTAATGGTGTAATTGCACCTGTTTATTTCTATGTGTCACTAACTGTATCAGAAAGAATACATCACAAAAATATGTCACTCCAGCAAGAACGTGGACAGATACTCGGATGTGCCGGTCCTCTGCACAGGACTGGGGCACTGGTAGTGATTAACGGCTCATCAGTACCACTGCAGACAGCGGACTAACACACTCGTTTGCCCACACGCGACGGTTTATGTCGGACCGCGACCCGAGCAGGCCCCGCCGGCACCGGCCCACCGGGGGAACCTGCCGGCGGCCCCGCGGCCTACGGCGGCCCCGGGGGCCGGCGGGAGGCCGCAGCGAGGCGGGTGCCCCCCCGAACCGACCCGGGCAGCCGGCGAGGCAGGCGCGATGCCCCGGGCAGTAACCGAGCCTGCGCTCAACCCTCCCGCCAGCCTCGCCGCCGCCCCTGCTGCGGGCGGGCATGCCCGGCAGGCAGCCGCCACGGCCGGGGCGGAGAGAGGGAGGGGGCGGGCGGGAGGCGGGCCCAGCGCTAGGCCCGGCGCGGCGGGGGGCAGCGGGCGCTGCGCAGAGCCCGGCTCCCCTCGGCGGCGGGCGGAAGGCCGGAGGGCGGCGGCGCCATGCCCGGCCCGGCAGCGCCGGGGGCGGCGGCGGGGCCCGGCCCCGACCCGGAGGAGAGCTACGACTTCCTCTTCAAGCTGGTGCTGATCGGGGACGCCAGCGTGGGCAAGACCTGCCTCGTGCAGCGCTTCAAAACCGGGGCCTTCGCCGAGCGCCAGGGCAGCACCATCGGCGTGGACTTCACCATGAAGAGCCTGGAGATCCAGGGCAAGCGGGTGAAGGTGAGCGGAGCGGCGGCCCGGGGCGGAGGGAGCGGCCCAGCACCTCGCCGCTCCGGTTCCGGGGCTGCCGGAGCGGGCGGGGAGCTGCGGCTCACCTCCCGGCCCGGCACCGCGGAGCTCCGGGCCGGCACAGCCGCCGAGCTGCCGGCGGGGCCGCCCGGCCCTGGCTCGGCTGCCGGAGGAGGCGGTGGCGAGACAGTGGCTGGCGGCGAGCGGTGCCGCCCGCCGGGGTGCCCCGCCTCAGGGCACCGCCCGCTGCCCGTACCCCCGTCCCGCTGCCGACCGGGCTGTACCCGGCTGCTCTGCTCGGAGGCCGGGCTGCTCGGTGCCGGTGCCGCCTGCCCAGACAGCTCCGACGGGCGAGGAGGGACCCAGCGCGTCTATTAACTTGTTTTGCTACGGCAGGATCACTGCGTGGCCGCAAGCCGGGCTGGGTCCTCATTAGCACCACATGAACGCGGATAAAAGCCCCACTGGCTCCGTTGCACTGTAACTGCAGCACCCCTCTCTTCAGGCGGGCTTCTGGCGGTGATTTATTTACAAGCCAGAACGAACCTCAGCTGGACTGTCATGTTTCCAGAAGGGGATGTGGAACTGGCAGATTGAGAGAAGCTGGGGGAGCGGTTGTTAAATCGGGCATGTTTGAAAGTTATCTTAAGACACTGTTTACAGGGTGTCTCAGAAAGAGCAACATTTATAGTTCTTCTCAAACCAGAACAAATCAGCCCTAAATGTGACTTCTGCTTTTCTTATGCTGGAGAAAATCAGCTCATCGTTAGGGTTAGAAAGAGGATAGGACATTCACCTGTTGGAATTACCCTCAGACTCTCAGTGGCACAGATTCCCTACAACAGACTTGGCCTCTGAGCACAGAAGCATGATCGAACAGCAGGAAAAAAAGGCTTAAATCACCTGCAGTTTGTGGGAGGCTGCTGGAATAAATCCTTTCCCCAGCTCCCTCCAGAATGGAGTCATACAACTATCCTTACTTATCCCCAGAGGGACTAAAAAGACCTTAATGCAGTCACTGCCTGGGAAAGATCATGAAACTGTAAAGCTTTTGAGATGAAAGGTGACACAGTAATATGATAATTGCAGTCCAATTTTGGTCTGTGTTTACCAAGGTTGGTGTTAAAGGCCTCTATTGTCTTTTTCTTATAAATTAACTTTGGTGAGCAAAATACTAAGCAGAGAAAGTTGCAGAAAATGGGAGAAATGAAAGCTCACGGTTTTTAGGAAAGGAGGGGGATTAGAAGTTCCACACCTAGCAAAGGTGTTTGCTTCCTTGGTAGTAGTATGCCTTTCCTATTGTGTACAGCTGAGGTTAGCAGCTGAAAAGGAAACTCAGATTTTCTGTTTGTGCTATTAGTACCTCTTCTGTGCTTTCTAGCAAGTGAGCTGTTATAAGTGGGGTTTCTCCTTTCAGATTGAAGCCATTTGAATGCCAGGCACATAAAAGTGACAAATGTGTCTGCTCCTGGTGCCAGGGGTCTCAGCCACAGACTTCAGGAGCAGGAGAGGACTAGCCCAGGAAATAACGCAAGCTTCCTGGGTGTGCTTTCTTACATTGTCACTACTTACACCTGAATATTCCTGTATTAGTAGTCAGTCTATAACAAAACCTGTGGATTCTTTCTAAGTATTTTGCAAAAAGCAAGTAAGAAAATGCAAGCCTCTTGATGCTTTCTTTTGCTTTGGATTGTTCTGTACTTCCACTGAGGAAAAAATTAGGGATGCACAGATTGAAGAACGGTATTTTAAGCATTACTTTAGGCAAATTAATCCAACGTTGTTGCTGATTTACCTTAGAGACATTTTTGTTAGCTGCTGAGTCAGGGACACAGCTAGAATATGAAAATATTTGATTGGCGGTTTTTGTTTGGTCTGTCAAGGTGTAGTTTGTATGTGAAGTTTAAATTCTAGTCAGGCTTTTCCAGTTGGATTGAGATTTCAGGGCAGTCCATCTAATCTGGGTAGGTTTGTTCAGCATGTTACAGGAAATAGAAAACAAGGAGGCATTTTATTATACTTTTGTGAGCTCCCTTATAAAGGAGGTAAATAAATTCTTACTATCAGGTGTGTGTATCTTGCACATTTTACAAATTTGGTTTTGGTGTAGGTTATAGTGATTCTAGGAGGAACACTAGCTATCTGAACAGATCATATCCTAACCCATTAGTAAACAAGCCTGTACATGTGCTCTGTGAGAGATGCACTGTGTTTCTCATTGTTTCCGTCTCAGTCACGAGACAAACTTGTTTAAAAGAGTTTCAGATAAATTGTTGATTGGGATGCCTCAAATCAAGAGATATTCAGGACATGTTTAAAATAAAGTTTGTTTGACCTTACAAAAAGATCCTTACAGAAGCATGCCAGGTGATTCTCTGTGCTGCTCCAATGTCATTATGGGTTTATGCTACTCAAGACAGTATCTTCATAGGGAATGCAAAGGCTTATTTCTTTTTAGCAAATGGTGCAGGAATAATTCCCATTTTTATAATGTTTTATAAGCTCATCTTTAGAAGGTCCTTCAGAACAACAGTGTGTACACAAAAAAGTCCCAAGGAGCTTTTGAACACTACTTGCTCCACATCCCCAGTGGCCTAAGCTTCATTTTTAGTCATGCTGAGGATAGTATTACAACACAACTGAGTGAGTATGAATCAGACACTTATTTTGAGATGGAAACAAAAATTTTAAGGTTAATTATGTTAGTGTCCCTTTCTGTTTAAAACTTATAATGTTGTCATTACAGTTACATAATGTTTCTGAAACATTTGGAGCGCAAGGATTTTAAGTCTCACTTCCTTTTGATGCATTTTTGTTGGATAAGGGAAAAGAAGCATGTTGGGATACTAAAGGTTAAGGTTCTGCAAATAACTTTTTCTTTTTAACTCGAGGCATCTTAAAGCTGTATTCTTTCAAGTGTCTTAAATGATATTTCATATACTACTGCTTCATCAGCTACTGAAGCGGACTAAACTTCATATATAAAGAGATGTTACTGCTTGAGAAAGGAGCTATTCATGGGCAGTCCTGATAACTGAAGCTTCCTCTTTAGAAATAAAACAGCAAAGCGCTGGTATGGTAAGCTTCCCCAGTATGTGCTAACCCTGATTTGCAGAGATTTACCACTTCCAGAGAGGAAGAATATGTAAGCTTGTCTGTGCCATCCAGTCTTCTGTTTCTCTTCTTGTTCCTTCTTTAAGATCTCCAATTGCAATTTGAGGTATTGTCCAGTGGGATTATACAAGCCAGTTGCCTCTGGGACAGGCTGTTGTGAGCCATGGGCTCTTGGAGGCATTGGAGCTAAAAGGCAGGCTGCGTGGCAGAGAGCCAGGCAGGGATTTGGCAGATCTAGTACACTGGGTTCTAATGGAACTTCAAAGTCAAAGCTACCTGTGATGACCACCTTGATTTTTATCACAAAGGCAAATTCTGACCAGCATATATCCAGAATTTTCCCCCCTTGGCTTTATGAAATGTCTGCAGTCTATCTTCATTTAAAAAAAATGCTCTAGGATATGCTGTTTAACAGGTTGAAATGGTGGCATTACTACTCTCTAAAATGCATCCTTCTTAGCTGGCTAAATCCTAGAGTACAGAATGTAGTTCCCAAAAGTTGTGGTTGTTGACTTAATGCATAATGATGATTAAAGTCCTGTTGATAAAAATAATTACTTGTTCTTTGAGTGATAGAAAGAATCTGGCAAACAGAAGAAAAATGTTTTGTAACTGTTATATCACTGTAAGAAAAGATATTTATAAAACGGTGGAACTAAGATTTTACATAATGATAGGAAAGGACATTCCTAAGTCCAAGTCCATGGATTGTGGTTAGTAATAACAAAAATCCTTTTATTTTGATGAATTTCCTCCTGTGAACTGATAAATCAATTGGGTATCTTTAACGTCTGCTTTATGCTGACATTTCGTAGTGTTTTACATATACTATTTTTTTATTTCTGCCACAGTTTTTCTCTCTTACTGTATCTTTCAGAAAGCAGCAGGAGAGAAGAACACTTGAAAATAAACACATTCCTTTTATAACAAATACTTCTTTATGTATCACTGCACTCTTTAATTTACAAGCTTTTTCAGCCCGTATGATATCAAGATTCTTGGCTTTTATTCAGGCCTCATGGCTGTAACTATATTCCTTTCAGAGTGGCCCAAAATGTAATGTGTCATTATCTGGCCAAATTGCAAGTAATATAAAATTATGACTTGTTAACTGTCTTGTCTCCTGACTATTGTATTTAATAACATTGCTAAACAAATACAAGTGAAGCTATTGGTTATTACATGGAAGCAATATTCTTTGATATCCAGAGGAAAGTGTAGCTCTCTGTCAACTGCTTTGACACTCAAAATGCTAAAGCAAACAGGAATCCTGCATTCCCAGCAAACACGGATTCCTCATTCTCTGAAAATTTTGTAGGGAAACAATTGAATGGAGCAGTTTATCCTAACTGTTCTGTGTATGAATATCACTTTAAATTGAAATACATTGCCATACAGATGTTAGTTTTGTTCCTTTTGGCAAAAACTGTACAGATTAAGTTGCAAGATTGTTTCAGTAAGTCTCTTTAGGAGCAAGAGTTGTGATTTGCCAGTATACAGAAATGTATATTATTGTTTGCCATTTGAGATGACAGGATTTAGACACAGTCTGTTGGTTAAGGATCATTTAGCATGGTCTTTGCATCCACCATTTCACTACTGGGAAATTTTATGGAAGTTGCTGTATTTTGAAGAATTCATAGCACAAAAGTGACATTTGTATCTTTGTAAAGGAAGGTATGAGCTATGGGATGTACTTAGTTATTATTAATGCTGCTTCACAAGCAAAAGTAAACCTGAGCTCCCGTGATACTTTAGAAGAATCAGGAAAGTACTTAATAAATTATGTAGGAAGTAAGGGAAAAATTATTTAACATGTCTTGAGGCCCTTTGTTAAGCATTAACCCCTGATAAACAATATGTTTATCACTGCAAGAAGAATCCACACCAAACCATTTCATAATACTCACTTACTATGCTCTTTGGTCAACCTGTCACTCACCATTTTCAACATTTTATCTGTTTCTATAGTTGAAACTCTGCTTTCTTTAAGCCTAATCAGACATCCCAGAATGATCTTTCAGAGACCCACCATAAATTTTACCACCTTCTGTTTTCCTCCTTAGATCAAGTTGAAACATTCCTTGTTTCAGTTTTTCTCTGGTGTCTCTCATCTTCCCATCATGTGCCACTGCAAAGAGCCTGGCTCAGTCTTCTCGATAACCTTCTCATAGGTACTGGACAGCAGCTAATAGGTCATCTCAAATCCCCCTCCCATGCTGAATAAGCCTCTTTCCCTCAGACTCTTCTCACGGCCTATGTACTCCGATTACCTGACCATCTTGATGGCCCTCCACTGAACCTGCTCCAGTCTTTCAATGTCTGTCTTGTACAGGGGGCCCAAAACTGGACACTGTATTTTAATTGGAATCTAGTAAGTGCCAGATAAAGGGGAATAATCACCTCCCTTGATCTACTGGCTTCACTCCTGTCAGTACAGCTCAGGATGCTGCCAGGACACACTGCTGGCTGCAGGGCCTTTTCAGCACAGCTGCTCCCCAGCCAGTCAGACCCCAGCCTGCATCCTTGCAAGGGGTGAATGAGATATACTCCCTGTATACTCCTTCCCAACAGGAAAAGATGAAAACGCAAATATGAAAAGATGTTCAAGACTTTGTCTAATGTACTTATGGAAAGCTCCAGTTCTACGGTCATTACATGGAGTCATGAAAAATCTTACAGGAGTTAATAGTTGGTTTAGCACTTTGCTATTCAGTACCAGCTAGTGCTAAGGGCTCTGCTGCCAAAAAATTCAAAGCTAAAAGCAGATCAAAATAACCAGCTTTTGTAAGTAAATGGGCGTTCAATAGTGAAACAATTAGCACAAGAAAGGTGGCTCCTTGTCTTAGGGTATTCTGCCATATTCCTTCTGAACAATGGGTATTTATTCTCTGTTCTTTATCCTGTCCTCATTTGTTACTAGAGGTGGTCCCCCCTGAACGCCTGCTACCAATCTCTTATTTCATAGGTGTTTTTCCTTAGTATCCTCAGATGAATTTAACACAATTCTCCTGCAATCCCAACTTCTCCCTGTCTTTCTTACACCAAAATTGTTGCCAAAGTAATTACAAAATCAGGAATTGCTTAAAAAGGTTACTAAGTTACAGACATGGCTTTCATCACATTATTTACAAAGCTGAAGCACTTAAATCGAGGAAATAAAATAATGAAGAACTTTGTGTCATATACTGCATATGTGATACACTTATACAATACGAAAGAATATATGATCGTATCTTCTTTTGTAACCTGTGGCTAGTAAAGTTCATTTCGTATTCTGATTTTAACATCTAACTTAAATATTAAGGGGCTTTTAAACAAGAAATACTAAGACTGAATTTTTTTCCAAAGATTTTGCAATTGTTATTTCTTGTCAAGAGTTACATACTTGTAAATATAGTTTAACAGACTATATAAAATTTTTACTATAAAATGGTGGTTTTAAATTACAGTTGTGATTGGTATTCATATATAGTTGTCATGTTTCTTTTTCAATAGAATTGTCTGAAATGTATCTCTGTACACCTACTGGAGAAAACAGTGTTTACTTAGGATCAGAACTAGTATTTTTGTAATGACTTATATGATTAAAAAAATAATTTATCAGACTGATTCATGCTATACAGAAATATTTTTCTTAAGAGTTTTCTAAAGATGCTGTCAAGCAAATTAGCTATATTTTGCCTTTAGGAATACATCTTGCTTTAAATTAGATAATCTGGTTCATAATACTTGCATAGTCTGTTTGTGTCTGTAGTGCGTGTTCTTAATGATTTAAAATAAGACAGTTACTAAAACTTCAAGCAGTGTGACAGGACAGGTTTTCAAGCTTCCAAATTTTAAGGAGCGAGTTGTTATTAGCCCCCCAAAAAGTACCTTTGCACACTGAGCATGCTGCAAGGCAGACTGATTCGTACTAGCTGAAGCTACCATCTCTGCATAGGTCTGCCAGAGGAGACTGTACAAGGACTCCTTACTCAGCTTCAGGTGAGTTTATTGGATCGGTTCTACCCATCTTCAGCAACAAGTTAAACTGAAGGGGCATATTCATGATTGGTTCAAGACAACTTTGCCATGGCTCTAAAGGATCGTTGCACTATGCAGTCTGCATGCTTTCAGTACCTTGTGGCTGCATAATTAGTGTTAACCCTTCAAAGGAAAGGAAAACCCCTGTTTTTCAGTTACATCAGTGAATTAAGCCATATGGTGAATCAGATTAACGGGTGCTAGTTTCAATGCAGGGAGAGGACAAGGATATGCAGCTGGGATGGCAAGTCTGTGATGACAGTATGGTCTTAAGTTTGGCTTAAGCAAGTCATTAAACCATGCCCTTATTTGACTGACTTTCCCTGAAACAGAGGGTGAGCACTCACCTGGCTCCTTCTGCCAGCAGAAGTGATGGGAACAGTGACAAACAGGTGTGTCAGTTGGCTTATATGTTTGCAAAGAAAGTATCTGCCTATGGATCTCATACATACTGTAGTCTCAGCAATGAAAGCAAAACCGCAACAAACTGAAGATTATGTAAAAAAGCCAAACGATTCAGAGTCCTTACACAAAAGAGGAGTGACAAGTAGGGGAGCAGGAACTTCAAATGCCCGAGGGAGAGAGCCTACCTGGAGGACGTGGGCTGGGAGGAAGACTGCTGTTTGGGCTCCTGAGAAGGTCAAACCTGAGGTCTGTGCTGTTCCCCACAGGACACTCAGGGCTTCAGCAACTTTGTACATTCAGTCCTGTGAACACACAGACATAAATGCTTGAGTAAAAAATGTGTGGGGGTGCTGTGAGATCTTGCTGGTGACATTTTGAGGTTGCTTTATCACTACTGAAAGGCTGTGGAAATTGGGGAGGACCAGAGAAAGGCAAATATTTTACTCATATTCAGAAAGGGCAAGAAATCCTGGAAACTACAGGCTGGTCAGACTCATTTTGGTCCTGGGGAAAACCATGGAGCAGTTCTTCCTGGAAGAATTAAGTTTTGACCCCACTTTGAGCAGGCAGTTGTCTTTGTCACCTCTCAAAATCTGTCCCAACCTCGATGATTCTGTGATTCTATGGAATGTACTTATACAGAGGTTTTCAAAATCCAGTATACAGCACAAGGACCAAGACTGGCTTGCTCAGTCACTCTGCAGGTAAATCACTTCTATTTATACCATGTGAAAAGTGTAAGCTAAAACAAGTATTTTTTTTTAATTTAAAAAGTTTATAATTCTTCTGTATGCACAGAATCTCTCAGACCTCTCCCAAGAGTTGGGTAATCATCATTAGCCTTGTTTTGCACTTGACCTAATCAAAACTATGTAACAGATGCAAAGGTCTAGAGGGAGACTTGAGTGCAGAGAACATCATATATAAACCTGCCATGAACTTCCTTGTCTCTAGTAATTGTCCATTGACTGCTCTAAATCATTATTTGTTCCATTAATAATCATTGCTTTTTGGTTTTCTGAGTCCATTACAGTCCCTTTTCCTCCTCTGAGAAAACTCTTACCAGGACTGAGTAGTACTTTTTCATTGGATTGATTCCTTTTAAGCTGTACATACATCATTTGGAATCTAAATGCTTGGTTAGCACAGGAGTGTGATCTGATCAGTACAGCCTTTTCCAAAGTGAGTTTCTGCTCAAACATGCAGTAGAATCAGAAGATACAAACAAAATACTAATGTGCAAGGAAAAATGATTCCATATTATTTGGTATAAAACATTGCTGGCGCATTGTGTTAGGTTGTTGTCAGCTCTTTAAATGAAAGAGGTTCAGAGAGAGGAGGACTAATTAATAACAGGTCCACGATATGGAAAGATTAAAAAAAACAGGAGTATTTGCTTATGTCCTGTCTCAGTTAAGAGGAGATGCAGAATATATGGAATGGCACAAAAAGACAAGCAGTGGTCTCTCATTTATCATTTGGGGATAGAGAACTGAAAGTGCAACAGAAGGACAGGAAATTCTTTGGTTTCATTGCTACTATATATTGAAGCAAAGAGCTTTGAAAGATTCAAAAAGGATTAGAGATTTATATGGAGAATGAGAACATCCACAGTTACTTTAGATTAAAAGCTCCTGGAATATAAGCCATCATGTTCCAGGACATTAGACAACCTATAAAACAAGAGGATTTAAAAAGAAATTTTCCCTACGAGCAGGATATTGTGTTTGTCCACTCTGAGTTCTTTGGCTTCTTCCTCTGGAACATCTACTACTGGGAACTCAAACCCTGATACTAAACTCATAGTTCTTATGCTGCTGGATTTAGGCAAAACTATGTAAGCTAAGCATTTCTTCTTCCTGCCCAGATGTAATGTCTGTTCTACCACCTAAAAAAGGACAGGTGACTGGACTGACTAGATCTTTGACTGACTTCATTGAAACCTAGAATTGCTGGCATTGCCTTTATACGTTCTTTTATATGTTTTATGTATTCTCTATATATTCTTCTAATTGTCTCATATTTCTTTATAAAACAGTATCAGTGCTCTCAGATGATACTACCACATCCTGCTCCAGTTGTTACTGCCCCTGTAGCAGAACTGGCATAAACCATGTCAGTACCTCAGACAATATGCTAGCAAAAACCCCCTTGTAGCTTCAGTGACACTCCAGATGATGAACTGGAGTGGCTTGGCTAACATCTCGTTTTGCTAACTCTGCTAGAGAAGGTGAAAAGGGGTAGGGCTAGATACACAAAAGTGATAATTTCATAATCTGCCACAGAAGGATTCATCAGAGCTCACCTGCAGGAACCCAGAGTGTCTCAATTGATACAGATATAAACTTGGAGTAGCCAAGTGCGAAAAGGTTCTCCAGTGTGTATTATTAACCTTAAATCATAAACAAAGGACTAGAAAAGGGAGATTTATAATAAGGCTATTGAATCAAGTCCTATCTTTTGATTCAATAAAGCTTGCTATAAAGTGTCTCACTGTTTGCTTTTTTTTATTTAGTTGCAGATCTGGGACACGGCTGGCCAGGAGAGATTCCGAACTATCACACAGAGTTATTACCGCAGCGCCAATGGAGCAATCCTAGCCTATGATATCAGCAAGAGAGGCTCCTTCCTGTCCATTCCTCGCTGGATCGAGGATGTGAGAAAGTATGCCGGCTCCAACATAGTACAATTACTGATTGGTGAGTTCAAAATATTAATACCAAGCGCTGCAGGTTACTGTACAATGTAATTAGTTGCAGTACTTGTTTAAGATGGTTAAAAATTTTATTTTTGGTTGAAGTTAAGATAGAATCATAGAACAGTTTGGGTTGGAAGGGACCTTTAAAGGTCATCTAGTCCAACCCCCCTGCCATGGGCAGGGCCATCTTCAACTAGATCAGGTTGCTCAGAGCCCCGACCAGCCTGATCTGGAATGTTTCTAAGGATGGGGCATCTACTGCCTCTCCGGGCAACCTGTGCCAGTGTTTCACCACCCTCATTGTAAAAAATTTCTTCCTTATATCTAGTCTGAACCTACCCTCTTTTAGTTTAAAACCATTCCCCCTGCTAAAAAGTTTGCCTCCATCTTTCTTATAAGCCCCCTTTAAGCACTGATAGGCCGCAATCAGGTCTCCCTGAAGCCTTCTCTTCTCCAGGCTGAACAACCCCAGCTCTCTCGGCCTTTCTTCACAGGAGAGGCGTTCCATCCCCCTGATGATTTTCGTAGCCCTCCTCTGAACCCGCTCCAACAGGTCCATGTCTGTCTTGTGCTGAGGGCCCCAGAGCTGGACGCAGCACTGCAGGTGGGGTCTCACCAGAGCAGAGCAGAGGGGCAGAATCACCTCCCTCGACCTGCTGGCCACGCTGCTTTGGATGCAGCCCTTCAGGGTACTGTTGGCCCTCTGGGCTGCGAGCACACATTGTCGGCTCATGTCCAGCTTTTTGTCCACCAGTACCCCCAAGTCCTTCTCAGCAGGGCTGCTCTCAATCCCTTCATCCCCCAGCCTGTATTGATACTGGGGGTTGTCCCGACCCAGGTGCAGGACCTTGCACTTGGCCTTGTTGAACCTCACGAGGTTCACACGGGCCCACTTCTCGACCTTGCCCAGGTCCCTCTGGATGCCATCCCGTCCCTCAGGCGTGTCGACCGCACCACTCAGCTTGGTGTCATCTGCAAACTGGCTGAGGGTGCACTCGATCCCACTGTCTGTGTCATTGATGAAGATATTAAACAGTACCGGTCCCAATATGGACCCTTGCGGGACACCACTCGCCACCGATCTCCATCTGGACATTGAGCCGTTGACCACTACCTTCTGGATGCGACCATCCAGCCAATTCCTCACCCACCGGACAGTCCACCCATCAAACCCGTACCTCTCTAGTTTAGAGAGAAGGATGTTGTGGAGGACCATGTCAAAGGTGGTCTGATGTATGTAAAGGATCCAACTGGAAATTTTCCCAATTATTTTTTTTTAAAGTGCTGATTCATCAAAACAGAAATGTTTTGCTTTGATTAACTTCTGTTAAGAAGTAGTCAGCTTCGTATCAGAAGCCAGCTTTGAATCCTTTGCATCTCACTTAATGGAGAACTGGGTACCCAAGATTTCTAGGTTCTGAGGCACAGCTGCTGTGGAGCTGTTCTCATTATAAGGATCATAAGGTTTCCAGGGCCCAAAGAGGCTCCATCATATCAAGCTGACATTATTTTGGCGAACTGAAACACCCACATACATCAGCAGACAGGGGATTTCAGAAGGACTTTTGGGCAATCGGGGTCTCTGCTATAAGTTCTGCTTCTCGGCCCCAATGTTTCCGACTCAGATGCAGCTCTCGGGGCTTGCAGGCCCGCTAGAACAATGTCAGTAGTATTCTAGATTTCCCTAGGAACCAGCAGACTGCTGTTGTTTTCACAAAATCGTTTTAGCTTTAATTTCTAGCCTATTTTTCTTCTGTTAAGGTGTACAGCCACCACTCTTCAGTTATTGACTTTTCCTGTTCTCCATATGAGTCATACAGAAATACAGGTTGGAAGGGGCTTAGGAGATTATCTAGTCCAACCTCCTGCTCAAAGCGAGGCTAATGTTAGGTTGGTCAGGGCCTTTTCAGCCAAATTTTTAAAATCTCCAAAAATGGAAATTCTGCAGCTTCTTGGGCAACCTGAGAACCTCCTGCTAAATACTTACTCTGACATAAACAGTCATTATAAATTACTCTATTGTTTCTTTTTCTTCCAGGAAACAAGTCTGACCTAAGTGACCTTCGAGAGGTTCAGCTGGAAGAAGCTCAGAGTCTGGCTGAACACTATGATAATATCATCTGTGCCATAGAGACCTCTGCGAAAGACTCCAGCAATGTGGAGGAGGCTTTTGTGAAGATGGCTACAGAGCTCATGATGCGGCATGGAGGCCCTATGTTCAGTGAGAAGAATACTGACAGCATCAAGCTTGACAGCAAAGACGTTGTAGAAGGCTGGGGGTGTGGTTGCTGATATGAGCTAGGTGATATCCCTAACTTTACTGGAGTTTAGATGGTGCTTCACCCTAATGCTGAGTAGCACGGTAGCCATATTCTCCTCCTCCTGTGAAACCAGCAATTTTGTAGAAGTTAGACACAATCCTGTTTGCTTCGGTGTCTTATTTTTAAAAAGGGACTCTTGAGAGGCAGTCCTAAAAGTCAAGCCCTCTGAAAAACTTACTCAACATTTGTCCCCACCATTTTCTTTCTCTAACCTTCATACAAGTTACAAAAGTGGAGGAAACAACTTTGAACTGGTAATGTGGGGTGGGGAAGACAGAGGGTCAGAGAAGAGACTGATGCACACCCAAAGTTCTGAAGCATTTAGCATGGGACTGTTGACAAGGTCATTTTTGGAATAGGCAATCTTGACAGTGTCTTTTTAAGTCCTCAGCACTCCACCAATGACCAGAAAGTGACAGTGTCTTTGATAAAGGTATTTCAAGTGTCAGAATACCCGTTTCGATTACAGGACCAAATAGCAGTCACCTGTCCTAGGGCATATGGATTGCTAGTTAGTATTTAATCAGGCCCAGGTGAAGAAGCCTTTTCTCAGGTTTTGTTATAATTTTTTTAAGTTATCATTTTAACAAAAAGCAAAATCAGCCTGAACAATACCACGTGACTTGCTGTCGAGCACGACTGGACCAGTGTGGTTATCTCAAATACAGCCTTGAGGAGAGGGTAGATGCATTTCATTTGTTATTGTTTGCACAGTGATAGCTCCCTTTTCCAAGTGGGTATCATTTCAGTTTTTGCCCTCAGGTCTCTTAATTTCATTCCGTAACTCAAGACCTGCACCACTGGAAACAGGAACTGGAGAAACCTTGAACTGACTGGTAGTCATGATCTCCTGCCATGTGCTTAATGGTCATATACAGGGTTAATTCTGGTCATACATTTGACATTATGTTACCAGAGTGTTTATTGCTTAAGTGGCATAAGTGGATTTGGTTTTTGTTTTGGGTTTTTTTAAACCATCTCTTTAAATACAATCTGGGCATATAATGGGAAAGAAGACCTCAGAATAGCTGAAAACTGCATGCATTGCACTTCTTGGTTGTAAGAAAACAGCATCTTTTCAAGTGATTCTCTCACAACTTTGTACTCAACTGCTTCCCTCTCCCTATCACAAGATTTGAAAGCACTCTGCAGGAAAATCCTTCACTGTTGATCAAAAGTCTACATTGTTAAGTAAAATAGATTTCACAATTCAACTACATATAGTTGTCTTTCAGATTCAGCTCTGTATTATATGTTGTAGATGCAGTTGAAGTACTGATGGCAGCAGTCCTCTCTGGATTTACACTCTCAAGCACCTTACAAAAATGGATTTGCAAAGGGAGCAGAAGCAGGATTATTTTTAATTCTGCAGTTAAAGCAAAGGTGTTCAGAGGTGACAAGTGATTTTTGCAATCCTGATACTTTGAAGGAGCTCATTTTCAGAAGGCACCCACTTAAAGTGAAGTCACTTGTCCCTGTTGAAAATCTTGATCAAAAAGGACCTGGATTGGTTTGCTACTAAGGCTACACCAGTTTTTAGCCACTCAACATATCCAGTATCATGAAAATCAGGAAGATTTAAGAAAGGGCTAATGGATCCTAATTTCAATACTGTTCATCTTCCTACAGAAAATATTAAATCATTCTCTGGTCTTTCTGGTTTTTTTTTTAAACTATGAGGTAGATAATTGAGGAGTTACGTATGCTTTGTAGCCTGTTTGCTTCTAATCTAGGGGGTTAGTTTTCAAGTTTCATAATTGTAAGAGTGAACGGGCCTTAAATTTTTCAATTAGTATAGTTTTCACAATTCTGATGTTTTATATGGAAGGGGAGGTTGAGCTGCAGTACTCTGTAGTATTTTTGGATAGTTTTTCAGGACATTCCCAGCTCTCCTACATCCAAAGATAACAGGCAATAAGTGTCCAGCAGTAGCTAGATACTGAAAATGAGAATTGTCCGAACTCTAGATTTGTTAGTGATTAGCAAACCCTGTATTCCACTCTCGGGAGAAACTATGAAGACAGTCCAAGCTAAAACTCAGTCCTGATGACTGCTTTTCCTCCTGGTTAGAATACTAGCAAGCATTTGACTTTATGTCATGACATATTATAGTTTACATCTGTAGGTCACAGTCCTGCAGTTCTGCATGCTTGAACATAGACCCTCAGATAAGCTCAGCCTCCCACTATTTGCAGGATTAGTGCCAAATTATTTAAGCCATGCTGATAAAAATTCACACGCATTTAACAACAGTATTGCTACTACTCAGATTGAAATCAGTAGTTTACATAGTAACTCATCTTAAAACTGGTGCAAGATGCAAAATGAACATAAATCCTGCTTCCAATGCAGTCAGTGAATGATTGTGTTTTACAGTAGATGGAGAACTGAGGAATTATTGATCCATTTCCTTAGTTCTGAGGTTTGTTTAATAATCAAGTAGAATTAGACCAAGCACCATGCTTTTCCTTACAATTTGCCACCATATATCTCTTAAGCTAGCCTTGAAGGTTGAGACTCTGTCTGCAGGTTAGTCTGTTTCAGACAGAAAACATGAAATAGTGTCAATGATTTGTTCACTGTGTTTTCAAATGAAGGCACCGATTCAGGTTAGTTTTCATTTTGCTGTAGAAAACCAAGACTATGGCTTTAAATCAGCTTTGTCTTCTAACTCTTGGCTCTTCTATGTTGTAACAAGTGTTAATACAAGTTTGCATGTCCTACCTAACTGAGCAAAAGGGAACAAAGAAATAGAGTGAAGATGTGGTTTATTTTTTCAGGTTAGTAGCAGATATGAATGACAGTGCTTGGGCTGTCAGTAGTAAAAAGCTATTTCAATTACCAAACCCTTTCTTTGTCTATTAGTAATAGCACAATACTCACTAGGCTGGTAGCTTCTTACCCAGAAATAAATTAAATGTTAAATGTAACTTAGAGCTTTTCACTCCCCTTCTGAAGACTTTTTTTAAATCCGTAATTCACATACATAGCTAGCTATGTAATTCAGGTATTAAGACGACAGTTGGTTTAATTCCATTAATCCTGTTGAAACCAAAAGGATACCTGGGTGAAGAGAGTGGGTAGCAATAAACCTGAGATTTACAGGTAAAACCCTCAGTTTCAAATCTTAGGTTACAAAAGTGCACTGATGTACATCAAGTGAATAATTCAGTAGTGTGTGATCAGAGTTCACAGCATAAACATTTGCCAAGAAACCTGTTTACTGGCAGTTGAACATTAACAAGACTATGGTGCGGTAATTGCTTTTAAGCACATCTCCTTGGCTGACCATGTATTTGCATTAGTATTTATAATTTATTTTTGGCAGTACCCAAAGTGTGCAAAATATTACGAAAGCACAGAAGGGGACATTGATCCCTGCCTTGTAACACTTAGGAGTGGAATGCAGAGGCAAATACTGAAATGAAATCATCAGCAGAATGTGGTTCCCAGGAGTGTGGGCATTGTTATCCTTTGTATTGATTTCGATTTAAGCTAATTTTATCTCCAGTTACAGTCCACCATCATGGATGGAACTTGTACAAATATTTATAATTATGTAAAGATAATGCCAAATAAATGTCAGCCCAGAAACCTGCTAACATTTGCTTTGCAAAACAATTTTTTTTGAAAATGAAAATACTTAAGAACAGAGGAAAAGTCCTAATGATTTTATCACTCTCACTGTACTGGAAAGCAGGTCTTTTTTTTGGGGGGGGTGAGGGGGAACTATAAAACTAAATGAAGCCCAGCTAATACTGCATAGATTTCTAAGAACTTCATGAAAAGTGGAGCTCTTGCTCAGTTTTTTTCTTTGCCTTTAAAGAAAATCATATTTATTTGAAGAATAGAGCTGATCGTCCCATGCAATATACATGCGTTACTGCAGTAGTGCACTACAGCATGCATACGCTCACACAGTAGCACCCTTAAATAACATTAAAGCCTTTCCTTGATTTGCGCAGTATATATTGTCCCACTGAGATTCGCACCTCTGTTACTTAATCTCATAGTCCCAGCCAGTTGACCATTTGAATGTCTTTTGCCATCTCATGCCAATCCTGAGGGAACTGGGAGGTTCCCTCATTATTAGTTTCTCTTCATGGGATTGTTTTACTCAATGTTATAATGAGAGTATCTTTAAATCAAGATGAATTTTTATGTTACTTCATTAATATACATTGTTTATTTTTACCTATCCTGCTTCCAAAACATTTAGATATTAACAGACCACTCAAGTTTACCTTATTGCATTATTTTGGGTAAACAGTGTGCTGGAGGAAAATGAAACGGGAACAATACATGCTTTGTGAAACTGAAAAATAAAGTTACTCTCCTTTTGGTATCTTCCAGCCTTGGAGAGTGCTCAGTTTAACCCCTGTCAGTCATTCTCTGTGGAGACTTCACAGAAACAAACCAGGTTATGGGCCGAGTGTGCAACTAGTAAACACGGAAAATCCAAGGAAACTGGAGCAAGTGCGTACTCTTTTGTGAAGAGGTAGTTCTCGCATGACTTGCTTTGCCCCATGAGCTGATGAGGTAAAGTGGCTTGTATTCCCACCCTTGTGGTACAAGAAGTGAATCCCAAAGTTTAGGCTAATCACCCTAACCACTTAATTATCCCTTCTCATATGATACTAGGTTGTTCTGTCAACTAAAAGGCATCTAGATTTACAAATTTGGCAATAAAAGATGCCACATTGTTAACGTAGATTAATAGTTACATTTTATTACAGTTGTAGGAAGTGCAGTGACTTCAGAATCACAGAGCAGAGTCCTTTCTAACTGGGCTGTTCTCAGATTTGACAATTCCTTTCCACGCTATAAGAAGAGATTCATAGATTTGGGAAATACCGTCTCAGTTTTACCTTTGTAGTATCTTGGTGCTGATCATCCCACTGAGATTTCAGTTAGAGAACCAGCCTCCTGAGTATCTTAGTTTTTACTGGCCACGTAATGTTAGATTTCTTCTAATTCCATTGAATTGGGTTATAGAGCTATTCGAAGCAGCAAAAAATCTCAGATGGAAGCATTTAATTGCAATCCCCACTGTGGACTTTAGAAAAAAAACCCAAAACTATTCCACAACTAAATGTTTTGATTTCCAGCACAAGTTTAGCCCTCTGTATGTTTCTTATAATTTCATTTTAGTTAACTTGGAAAAGGGCAGGGTTACAAAATCAAAACAAATCAACCAACCGAAATGTATATTTGCTGTCCATGGAATTGTTGCCAGAGGTTAGATAAAAATAGCCAGCATACTCTCCTATCCTGATCTTAGTTAGCATTTTTTTAATATGACTGAAAAATGTTAAAATGCACTTTAAAAATAATTCTTTGAAGCACAAAAGGGTTGTGATTTTTTTTTTCACTGTGTCTTTTTTTAAGAAGGGTTTCTATTACTTGAATACTGATAAAGGCAGTTACCTGTATTACCTTCGTAACTTTATGCGTCACTGAAGACAGACTGTGTCAACAATTGTCTTGTTTTTCCATATGAATCAGCGGCCAGTGGAAAACAAGGGAACAGAATAACTTAAAGTGAAGCCTGAGTAACAATCAGCCAAGATTTTCTATTTAGTCCGATTAAATGTGTTGTTAGGTTTAATCAATGCTTACTCAGTTCAAAGAAAATACTTTCCTTCCCAAAGGTAAAATAATACACTACACAAATAGTTAACACGTTTTCCTGTTCGCTTTTTGTGTAACAGAAATTTGACTGCTGTCTATGCTGAAGAAGAGTGGACTGCTGAACTAGTTAAGTGTATGGTAACAGCATAGTTTAACATTTGGAGAGCTGTTAAATTGGCTTAAAGCTGTATTTAGAACCTATTCCTTCCATTATGAGGTAAAAAGTATGTCTCTCTCCCCCAGGACACCATTTGAAAACCTTTAGAAGATCCAAGATCATACCTTGATAAAAATTTACTGAGGCTCTCTTTATAATTAAAAAAGTCACTTTTCATGTTTCTTTTGCAAGATATTTTTAGACTTTGAGTTATTTCCAATTTGATTATCCAACTGAACTGCTGACACTGATTTCTACTTTCTTTCAACATCAAATTTAACAGAAAACTAAGGATTAATCTTCCTATCAGAAAGCGCTGAAGGGCCACCAGATAGACTATAACCAGCAGTTTCGCACACATGTAGTTATCAATCTCCTGCTCCTGTGACAGTTACTTAATATCTGTAATGTGTGTATATAATACACTGTACTCTGAAATCAGTCAAGTCCAGCTTTGCGATCATTCATCCGAGTAGGTACTGTAGGTCAGGGTAAGGTATTAGGTAGGTATAGCAGCTTCACAAAGCTGCTTCTGTTTAAGCCACTTCTGTCTAAGGCTTACCTAGCCCATTCAAAATTTACAGCTAAATTACTACAAGTGAACTATTTTCTTTTCCTTTAGTCATAGACATAACATAAAAAAACCCCTACATTTATATCTTTTATTTGTAAAGCCTAGACTAAGATACCAAAACCAGCAGCCACCTATTTTAAGCTTTCATAAGAACATATACCTTATCATTGACTACTCTGTAGGAGTTTAAACCTTAATTCCCCCATAAACTCACTCACACATACTAAAGTACACACTATTCAGATGTAATAGCTAGCTAAAAGGATCCAAGCTTCTGTAAATTTTAGCTTAGAGAAAGTACATTACATATGACCAAAATTGTGGCAAGCTAGCAGTTAAGATTTCTAATTGTTCAATCTACAAAAAAACCTTATGAGACAAAGATTATCTTCTCCAGATAAAAGCAGAGGAAGACATTACATGGAAGAGACTATTTCCTTAGAAACTGTCTTTTTAAGGCACCTGACTAACATAATCTGTATACTTCCAAAAGCCAGTCTCTTTTCAGTAACCGCTGAGTAACAGCCTACACGCTGCACTGTGCTGTAGAACATGGGATGATCAACACCTATTTTTTCTGCAATAAATTCTATAAGCAATATAGACTCATATGAAGATGTGAGGGAGTGATTCTGGGTATCATCTAATCTATTGTATGCGAAAACAAGGGTATGAAAGATTGTCCTTTGAACACAGCATGCAAACTTGTCTTGACAATTTGAAGGTACTTTTTAAAAGTGAGTTAAGAGCTGAATTTTCAGAGACATTAAAGCTGCAGACAGATGCCTACCGATGTCTTCAAAAGCATCTAGTTACCATTGCCAAAAAGCACAAAACTTGTATGGAACTGGTTTTGCACTAAAGGGAAATAGTTATCAGAAAAAAAAAATACATTAACATGAAAGGCAGAACATCCTGATTATTCTGTATTTTTCAAGTTCATTCCCTATTTTCAATGCTGTGCATAAGTAAGCATTTTTTCCCTTTATAAATGGTATTAAAATAGATTATTCTAAGTGTGAAAAGTAGTTTGGTACTTGACAAAATAAAATGCTATATACATTTTCTTAAGAGAGTGATAATATTGATGAGGAGAATAACTTTGCTAATACAGCTTGGTGGTGTAATATAAGGGATTCACCAGATAGTTAGGTGTTAGAATGGTGCTGCATCCACATACCATTTCAAAACCAGGGGAAGCCAACGGATCAGATCAGACACTGTCCTGCTTGCCAGACGTAAAGTAGATACAGACATACACTGAGCAGAAGGTGAACTTAGTTATTTGTAACAGTTTTTAAAGATTTCTATTTTATAAGTCTGTAAGGAGAAATGCTAAGATTTTTGATAGTCAGTTATGCTTAGTGCTGTCAACCAGCTTCTCCCTCTTTTGTGCCTCACTCACTGATACCTGAGAGATTAAAACCCACAGCTCCAGAGACTAGATAGCATTCAAGTGAGTCTGGCCCACACACCTGTTGGGGAGAAAATAAAAATCTCTAATTCATACTGAATTCATTCACTGCATTCCAAAATTATTTGAGGGGTTTGGATGATAACAGTGTTAAAATTATTCTGCATTTTCCAGGACAAATCTGTTGCTGTTTTTCAAGGTTTCTTCAAGAGATGCAGGCTGTACATTTCTAATCATCAGTAACTACTTTGCTTTTAAACTTTCTTATCACAATACTGACTAGATCATTTGGAATATGAGGAGACAAGGGAGCAAGCTTGCATACTACAGTAATTTTTTATACTTTACCTTCATCTATTTATGAATTTATTATGAAAAATATTTTTAAACATACGAAACCTGCTTTTTGTTGTGAATTTTAGCAAAGTAGTGGATACATTGTACTGTGTATCATTAAAAAGGTTTAATTAAAGTAAACATTTGGCAATTAATATCTTTTGTTGTTATTTTATGCACGTACCTTGTGGTTTATTATCAGAAACAAAATCAAGTTTTAAGAAATTATGTGTTCTACTTTTACACAAGATACGATCTAATGTCTCTTTATTAAACAATCCTGCTTAACTCTCTTCCTTTTATCCTTACAACTGCCCATCACTTACGTAAATGCATGCACATTAAATTGTTTCAAATTAGCAAGCTCTCCAACATAACTGGCTGGAAGAAGAATGAAAACCAAAGTTCTTAATGATGGGGAAGTGCAAATAACTTTTTCAGTGCTTACAATTAAGTGTAAGCAATGTAGTTACAACAGTACCTTCCCAAGGGAACATTTAGATCCTGGATTTTATTTAATTGCTGTAAATTAAACAAAGCAACACCCCTTTCTTTTTGCTTGGCTCTTTAATTCTAACGTCAGTAGATGAGCATTTTTGATCCACAGGAGCCAAGTATTGAATTACTTGGTTCTGTATTCAGCCTACTACTCCAATAACAGCCTCAGATACCAAAACAGTAGTTTTCAATGAAATGGCCATGCTCTAAAGCTGGCTCCTTAGAGTGCTGGGTGTAGCTGAATTCATTAGTTAATCCTCTTATAACGACACATTCTTTACTACTGAAACATTCTGGATGTAACTATACATGTCACTGGTGTGCACAGTGCTGTAGAGAATCAGTGTAAGAGATAAATAGTGCAAGTGTCATGCTTAACATGTACCTATTCTTTGTAGGCATTGACCTTTATTTTTTCATGTACTTCATGTGTTCTGCACATCTATAGTATAGTTCCTAGACCTGTGTGGGGAAAAAAAACAACTTACTCAAAAAATACAAAGGGAAAAGCAAGTTGTTAATTCCAAGGCTGTGATATGAGACAAATTGTAACAGTTTATACAAAGCTAGGTTTAATTTATGTAAATAATATCATTATTATAATGCAGTCCTAGAACATAACACACAGAACAGTTCTCTCTAAACCCTGTAAAACGCATGGCATTCAAAGGCAAGCCTGTGCTTTCACAGCATACACCAATGATGAGCTAGTCATATGTCACCTTGTATGAACCTTGGAACCTGCCGGCCTTGCTGCTAATAAGACAGCTAGGTTCTAATGCTGAGGTGCTCTAATTGTGAGGTACTAACGCTTGCTCACAATATTTCCAGAGCAGAAAGGACACACACCTGTGTTGATATAACTAACTAGTTTCATAGCTGCTTCACAGATCATCTTCCAAAGCATCCTATGACATGCAGACCACACAGCTCTGCCTGATGAGGGAGCAAGATGGGTGGCTACCAACAGGAGGCCAGAATCTCCCCAGGACACCCTTGTGCACCCTTGAAAATGTGAATGGGCTAAACCAGTCATAAAAGGTTATGCGGAGGGAAAAAAAAACACACACTGAAAAAAGCAGCTCTGATCTCTGCTGCCTGATCATTTGTAAGTGTGCATGGCAAATTAAAAGACGTATCACTAACAGGTCTCTTTCGATACCTTGAATTTACTGTGGAAAACAACCATGACAACTGTTTAGTTGGCTTATTATAAGTGCATATGACAAACACTTTAAAGGGACTTCTTAGTTGCATTTCTAGGAAGTCTTCCTTGAATTCTCTAGGAATGTGGAATAGTTTGGATACAGAAGGAGATCTACACACATCACAACCATTTTTTTTCTCGTTAGTGAAGTAAACTGGCCTTCATTATGTAGCTTGCACCTGCAAAAAAGACCCTTTTTTTTTATAGTCTAAGTTCACTGAATATTTTTTCTCCCCATTTATGGTCAGGAACTTAGCTGTTAAACTAGCAGAAAGCATATTCATAGATACACTTCCATAAAACAAAACACGAGACCCAAGTCCTGTTGAAAATCCGTTTCTTATTCTGAGAAATATTCTTACCTATACAACAGGTGCTGCTTCTGCTTCAGCAAGAGGACAATAGATACATTTGTGGTAAACCTAGCTGGGTGTTAAACTGTAAGACACGTTCAGCATGATCTTAGATTCTGATACTGGATTCTGAGCTTGGCACACAAGACCACAAAATGCAAGGAGGAGAACTTTTAATTAAGACCAGCTGAGTCTCAGGTGGTCTTAATTACACAAAGTAAACCCATCTGTGCTGTTTTGAATATGTGCTGATTTATTTTATTCACAGAAGTGTCCATAGAAACACTCTTTTCCGAAACTTTCGACGTGCAGGCTGTTTCAGTCAATGTTGAAAACGGGATGTATTTTGTCACCCAAGAATTCATCCTTGTATAGACAAAAGATTTTAACACAGACTGTGTAAGATACGCAGTGATACCATACAATAAAGACTGCTAGTACCCATTTCTGTTCAAGTTACAGAACATACAAGCACACCATTGAGTTTTAAAGAAACTGCTGTAATCCTGGCTTCTTGCCTATGACCCTGAAGGAAAGCGATTCTACCTCTTTCAGCAACTGCCTTCTGCATGTAGTGTTATTCAGGTCACTATTTCTATCTTCCTGTAATCTCTGGTGAGACTAGGTGGGGGGACAAAATAGCTACACAGCACTTAACGTAACAACATGGCATTCCTGCTTTTAACCAGCACACAGAAGACAGGGTATGTGGAAAGCTAAGTCACCAGGGGTCTGGGCTACCTCACATACTTTCAGCTGCCTGTGCAATTAGTGTAATTTAAAGCAATATATACATGCGCATTAATTTCAAATGTATTTGCACTTCATACAGAACTACATTCAATCATTACAAAGGTGGATGTCTTGGTGCCACTACATGCAGATATTGTGCTTGGAGCTGCACTCCGAACAATTAATTGACTCAATTTAGATTCAATCCTAGCTGTTGGGGACAAATATAACTTACATTGGAAAAGTCAAAGTTTAGCACAATGTTTCTGTGAATCATCTTGTTAGTATTCCTCCTTTCCACCCATCACTTAGAAACACTTTTTGAACACGAAAAAGCTGACAAAGACCTGACGTTGAAGTTCTGAAAATCCAGAGCTGAGAAAGCACGGCCATGGTATGATACCCATCTCTCTGCAAGTCCATTCATCCACTGATGGAACAAAACCCAAATGCTCCAGGGCCTTTCAACTGTGCGTCCTTTCCACATTTTACAGAAACAACCTTCACTATGTCACTTCCATGCCACAGTTGCTAATTTTCTTGCTGAAGAAAGCCCAAACAATTGTCAGTTTTATAAAGCGCACAAACCCTAAACATGAAACATAGCTCTTACTAAAACTGCATCTTTCTGATTCATTTGAAACCATCTACAGCAAAACTAGGGGGTAAACATCTTTCCCAGCAGCTGGGAGAGGTTTCAAGAGCACCAAACTGAGCTCACCTCTCAAACTCATGGGGCACGATTTCTCAGTCGCTGACAGGAAAAACCAAGTGCTTTGCACTCGTTTGAAACCAAGAAAGGGTGCGAATGAGAAGCAGCTAAAATTACGAATGAACACTCTCACCTGCTATTTTTAATCATTTTGGCTTTTTGAGGGTCTGTCAAGCCCGTATTACCACTTACCAAACTGGAGTTCAGTCCTCAGAGTTGGAGAACCTGAAATACCCTGAGCCTTGGAGAACTGCGCGGGGGCAATGGTTTTGCATTTTACTACTTCTATGACGGGGGGGGGAGGGGAAGGAAAAAAAGGGGAGGGGAAGGAAAAACAGGGGAAGGGGAAGGAAAAAGGGAGGGAGAAGAAGGAAAAAAAGGGCAGGGGAAAAAAAGAGAGACAGGAGACGGTCGCAATACTCCTACTTCTTTCTCTGCCCCGTCCAGCACCGTGCCTCAGCCGCCAGCGCCGCCGCGGGCAGCCGGGCTGAAGGGAAGCCAAGATGGCGGAGAGCGCCCCCCGCGGCGAACCCGCGCGAGCTGAGCGGGAACTCCGCCCGCCCTCGCCTCCACCTGGAGAACCCCATACCGCAAACCACCGCAGCCTCCGTCAGGGGAGCTATCCATCCCTCCGCTTCCCAAATAAATCCAGTGCTTACGAGATGCCCCAGACGTGTGTTTAAAACAAGGGAGTCCCCAGTCTCCCACCTTACAGAGTTGCTGAGACAACTGCAGGAGAGTTCACACTGCAGGGCACAGAGAGTTTCCCAAGGGTGAAACAAGCTCCCACCTGGACATGGATTGCACCACGACTTTGCTGAACTAAATACCTTTGAGAAATGCTTGCGACTCGTACTCGTGCTGATGAGGCTATTGAAAGGTGAAGAACAGTTTGTGTGAAAACCAAAGGTAATTACCTATTAGTATCTGCTCACATTCATGGGAGATGGGCCTGGACAACTACATTTTTGAAGCTTTTTAGCAGGCAAGCCACAGATATCTTCTCACAGAACCAGACATTAATCTGGAGATTAATTACAACTATCTTCTACTTTAAGCATTTCACTGTCTTCTCCCAAAAGAACAGGTTAATTCACAGAAATGACAAATATTCCCCTTCAAAAACTACAGATGGCAGTGGAGAAGCGAACCCAGGCCCTGTGTGAAAGCAGACATCTTTGCACCCCCCAACAGCCCAGCCCAAACCCCATGTACGTTATTCTGTATTCTTCCAGAATTTAATAGATCCTGGACTTAAATACCTCAAGTCTGCCAAAGCGTGTGGTCCTCTATGGGTATGTCTGCATGACTTTTAGTTGGATCAAGGTGTCTTGTGATGGGAAGCTTCTGATCACCTCCACTTGCTCTGCAGAGCAGTCGCCAAGCACATCAGCTGGATTCCTGCTGGATGAAGCCTAAGGGACTCCAACAGAGGTCTAAAAATTGTACACCAGGTTTAAATGCTACACTGACAGCCAGCAAGAATATATTTCAAGCTTAGTGAAAACATTCACTTTAGAGGATCTTTTTCAGCATTCTTACTGATAGTAATCTGCCAATCCCACTGCATTGCAGAGGGTGTGTTTCATCTCCTACTACGGCTGAAGTATTTTTAATTTTTCTAAATATGATTCGATTACACCATACCACAGCATATCATTACATTTGTGCTGCTGAAGAATGTATGACATCGCAACATACGGAGGGTTGTCCCAGAAAAAAAAATATCGAGCAGTTTATGGAAAGAAGTAAACTACTACAAAACACTGCAACAGATTACTGTGAATTACTCACATCTTTAACACAAGCTGCCTGGATATGATATTTTACTTAAAAAAATCTGCAATTTGAAAAGATTATTCCATAACAAGTAGTATCAATAGACGTAATAGACTAATTCCATAAATGTAAGCTCTACTACGAAATAATTATTCATTACATTTAAGAGTATTCAAGTTTTGACATATTGTTTAATTTTAAATGCAAGTATTTTTTTAATATTGAAGAGGAGATACCTGTAAATTTGTTTTTCTTAAAATACAACTCTCATACATTCCTCTAACATTAATTGAAAATGCTTCTAAAGAAAAACGTGATACTGGAGACAATACATGACTGCAGTTTAAAATATTGTCAATTTTGTATTAGCAAAAATAAGTACAGGATACATTTTTGAAAGGTTGGTTTTGATTTTTTTTTTTTTACTAGAGCAAAAGGTATCAAGAATAAAAACACTACTACACAAACAAAGGGCAAGTTCTACTTACAAGACACTTCAGCAAGATCCTCAGAAGTATTTTTTAAAAGTGATTTCAGTGATCTATTTCTGCACATCCTGGTCACTTAGGTGTTTCAACAGTACATTTTAAACTCGAAATTAGTATTGTAAACATCCAGTGGCTTACCTATGTTACAACTGAAATACACTGAACATAACGTGGGAAATACTGTCTACCTCAAAGAGGTAGAAGTCAAAGCTGAAAACATATTAAAGTAGTAAGTGAAAATCCAGGTCAGAGGACATTCAAGGAAAGAAGAGCAGAAGTTAAGGCAAGGTCTTAGTCTTTTTCTTACCTAATATAATATTCATTCATCTCACACTGCTGAATAATTAGAAAGAACATTTCACTAAACTCAGTTTTCCATCAGAACTCTGAAAAAAGCACCTTTCCAATACTAGAGATTGAGATTTCTTTTAAGGATTTCCACATCTTAGCTTGTTACTAACAAAGAATCACTAAATTTCAGTTTAAAGTACCATAGCAGGGAATGTTAGAAATTACATGGTAACTCTGATGCAATGTTTTATGACACTCCTTTTCAAAAAAATTCTCATCTGTACCACTTCCTGAGTGAATAGGAGGCACAAAATTCAAAGACTTAGAAGGCTGTCAGTGTAGCGTCTTCATTTGCAAGACATTAAACAATAATATAATGAAAAATGTGTGCTTTTTGAGGGGTCACATTAATAAAAGGATAAAGATGACAAGTCTTTTGCTGGAATTCAGTATTAATTCAGTAAAGCAGGTGGAATGGAAGGTTTGCCTGAGTCACATACTAATAGCATCTTGGCACAAATATTTTCACCAGAAATTTAAGTAAAAGTGTAAACTGGACTGGGACTCCTTGCAGGAGAAACACACATGCTTTTCTACGCATTTTGCAAAATGTAAGGACCTCTGGCAAGGAGCCTGCTGTACCACTAACACCAGTAATATTTCAAAATTCTAACTGCAGTGTAAGTGCTCAGTGCACATAAACATTGGAAGGTGTTGCTGAGGAAGCAATTTGCCTTCAGGCTCTAGAGCTAGGTCTATGCTATGTGGTTGCAGTATGAATTAGGGAACACACAATCTAATTCCAATGTACTTAGCTTAGCACTGCAATGAAGTTGTGGGAGCATCTAGCAAGTGGATGCTGGGAGGTCCTTCACCTTTGGCAACAGCTGCAGCTAAACATCCTCAACGGTAACTCAGTATATTCCTTCAAATCTTTCCTTAAAAATTTATTTTTCATGATACGTCACCAAAATATTTGCCTAGCTCACTGGTATACCACAACAAGCACCTACTACACTAACGTTTCTCTTTTGTGTTTTATAGTAATACCCATATATATTACTCATCTTTGTGCACCATCTGTGGCAACAACTGCCTATTTTTTGTTTTGTGCTGATACAGCTCCAAATCTAGTGACACCCCGGCTCACTACTGGGACTCAGTCATACATCCATACGAAGAATCACATTAAAGACAGCTCAAGCAGACTTATCAGGCAACCTTCACAGCCCTGCAACACAGACATAGCCTAAATGGTCTAAGAGGGATATAGAATAAAAACCTGTCTTCCTTGCAGTTAGAAAACAGTAGCAGCCTGATCAACAGCCAAACAGTGTTTTTTCTACATATGTATTGTAAGTTAATGTTTCCATGAGGGATGAAGTTTAAAAAGTACATACACAGTTCCTTCATGAACCTTTTCAAGTGTTCATGCATATTCTGGGGAAAAAAAAGAAGAAACAAATTAAACATTTTCTGTTCTTCATCAACTTTCACATCTTTATTCCTTGCTCCACTGACAGCCTGAAACCGCTTCCAATAATAAAGAGCTCTGCAACATGCTTCAGTATTGAAACAACGCAACTTCAGTCACCCTGACATTTTACAAAACTACAATGTTTACTTAGAAAGATTTGGCATACTTTGCAAATAATTGGCGTATTAGAGAAAAGTGCTAAAGAAATACATATATATCTGTTCATTGTACCAATTAAAAAAGGCAAGAATGTGCTCCTGTAATACTTTCCCAGTGAAGAAACAGGAAATACACTGGTTACAGCAGTGTCCTTAAACTGGATCCAGCAAGATATGTTGAAAGCTACTTATGAAACATTATGAGTGAATGAACCAGCAATCCTGATAGAGAGAGGGATTACAGTGGTTTGCAAATGGAGATAAAACAACAAAAAATCTGACTTCACAGCAGCAACGCTCTCTTCATGACATGAGTTTTCAGATTTTGATTTCAGGGTAATAAGCAGTGAAGAAGTTGGCCAGGAAATCATTTCACTTCATGCCACCATCTGTCTAGCAATGCTTTTAAGCTAGCGTTCTGCTAGTTCTGCAAGAACTTGGGAAAACTGAAGACCCACAGATATTTGTTTGTACAATTTCTATTTTGGAAAAAAAAAAAACCCACCCATAAAAACATGACTAGCCCCCAAGGTGACATTAAGTGGTATTTGTGTGTAAGTTGACTTTGTTTTTAAACACACTGAATTGGCTTATGTTTTCCAAGCTTATGTCACAAGTGCACCATATACTGTGTTATAACAAATTAACACAAAAATATTTTCAAAGACGTCTTTTGGATGAAAATATTTAAAAGTATTTTACAAAAATAATATAAATTAAATTTTTTTTCAAATGAACAGCTATAAAATCCATGAACCAAACAACATATAACATTGACACAAAATTAAATACATTACACTAAAGGCCAGTTAATTACCACAGTGGTACGAAGCTTCAAGTAAATTACTAGGCACTTTTTCCCAAGCAGTAGTCACTCATTCAGTGGAAAGGTCCAACTGACAGAAATGCCTGAAACATAATTGCTAAAGCTTTGTAAGATTCTAAATTCCTCAGAAAAGTGCAGATAAAAAGGCAAAGACAAAAAGGCCACGTGTTATGCCACACAGGACACCCAGTGTTAGCCGCTTTCCTTACATGACTGTGTTCAGCTTAGTTGGAGTTCCAAAAATGGTGTTAACAAGTCAGCCTTCTCCATCTTACCTGGGCATTTCTCTTAAGGCTTTACATGCCAGAGCAGAGAGAAGCAATAGCAGCTCCAGACACATAGGAAAACAGATAGAAAGAAAGGCTGCAGGGTTATATGTGAGCAAGTGCAAAGTAGCAGAACAGACTTGAACTCCGCTGGAATTTGAAAGAGCACTCATTACTTGCAGAATACCAAGCAGTAATACACGTTGTGCTCTGTACCAGCCAATTTGTAATCGTGTGAATGACCCAGCACTACAATCCGATATCCTCAAGGTCCCCAATACCTAGAAGCTAAATCTTCCAGCAAACGAAGAATGCACTGTCATGTGGGAATTTAAGTACCGGTAGCGTGCATAAGCTACTATGAAAAACTGTTATTAAAATACCTAACATAATGAATAGGAGGACAATAAAGGGCAACTAAAGCAAGAAATTACATATGTCAAAGCACTTTAAAAAGCATTATTGATATTTAATATACTTATATTAATACACCTAAGTATATTAATATACAAGATTGTATTAATTTAAAAGTTAAAAATTTTAGAAAGCAGCAGTTTGTGGCATGATTTTAAAGCACAGTTTGTTTTTTGGGAAGAAAAGCATAGCACTGAGTAGTCCTTAAGAAATCATATCATCTCAATTAGGTGCAAAGTTCTCCAGCTGGAAGACCAGGTCTACAGCAGCATCAACATCTGGTACAATATGATCTGGTTCTACTAAACCAGGATCAAATCTAAAATCTCTGTGGCCATGGAACACCGTTTCAGTTACGCGCTCCCTGGTATCCAAGGGTACCTCTGTGTGAGGGTTGTAAACCCCAGTACAAACAAGAACAGACCTACAGTGGGCAGCAGCTGCAGATGCTAATTCAGTCTCCCAGCTGTTGTCTATTTCATCACCCTGAGAGACAGTGGCAGATCCTCTGCCACCAGCGACTTTGGCCTGAATCCGTGATTTTGAACCTTTTCTGGAGTTCTCTTCAAGATAGCGATTGTAAAGGTTAGCACCGTAGACATCAGTCATGAGATTATCTCTGGAAACATAAGAAGAACGTTTAGTCAGCACTGCAATTTTAGTTGTCAATTTTCAATTGTATGAAAGACAATTTTTACAGTTTTGATTTAACAGATTATTTTATACTTTACATAACTTTATGTGGAAGTATGCAGATAGGAAGAAATCCAATCCTATAGCTATTTTATTACACCATTTTCATTAAGCATGACATATGATAAAGTTAATAACTCTCCATATTGCAGTTGCAGACTGGGGCAGGGGGAGGGGAAGTCAAGGACAGGTATTAGTAGTCCGTGAATGAGTTTATTATATTTCCAAACATCTTGAAGATTCTGGAACAGTCTTCGACACAATACAGCTTTATCTCTTTCTATGAAAAGGATTCTATAATGCGACAGAACGCACAGTAGCATATGACCAAGCTTAATGACCTCCCAAATAAATTCCCACTCTATATTGCCTAAGAACCATCATTTACTCAAAGCTTGTTGGTGTTATACCAGTAAATCTAACAAAACAAACCAAAACACCCATGCAAATTCTTTTTGTTAGAGTCACACAGCCTTTTACAGAAATTAAAAAAAAAAAAAAAATTGGAAGAAATCTTTGTTGCTTACAAACCACTTTTTGTGCTTCTACAGAAATTGCACATAGAAAGAGGAAAGTAGCATTAATTTTCAAGATTAGAAACAGCAAGGCTCGAAAACATTACAAAAAGTACACCATAGCACCAAGAACGATAGGTGGTCCCAATGGTATGAGAAACAAAGTAGTAAGAGTTGTGTATTTTTCATTGGTGGTATTTCTGTTGCAATTTCCTGATGAACTCGTTAGACTCACGATATCTTACCCGACAGCATAAAGAGTTTGAATAGGTTGCTTCCACTGTCTTTCTGCTGCCTGAGCCCTGATGAGGTATTCCGCATACTGGTAGGTCAGTTTACTAGGTTTGCCCATTAAGGCCTCATATTTCAGATCTTTGCCAGTGATCTTCTTGTAAATGTTTTCCAAGCAAACCATGAATGTTCCATGCCCAAACCTACACAGATGTAAAGACAAATCAAATTCTATTAAGTACAGATAAAAAAACCAAGGCTTTTTTATTTCATGATCTTTTAGGAATAAATCATATCCTGTAACTGTCAAATTTCCCTCAGCTTGCACACAACATTTCCACAGCTGTTTCACTGAAAATTAAGTGCTGATTAGCTGAACAATAAATACCACAATAAAAACCACGCGGTTGGGACAGCACAACAGACTTCTCTATTTTTAAAATGTAGCAATGGTTTGTGTTAGTGTTACTTGCATTTAAGTAGATACCCTAGTTACAAAAGTGATGCTTCTTGAAATGATGCCTAGCCTGTGATCTACTCTCTGCAGTGACCTAGCAGAATCAGCTAAATTAACAAAGAGAAGAAACGGAAAAGGAAAGTTACAATCAGACAGAAAGAAAATTGATCTCTGCTTAAACACAAGAGTGTACCAAAACCCATTTGTAATATGGAAACAAAAAAACTTCATGGATTTCTCTAAAAAAATAGATGCAAAGGAGGATCAAGGAACAAACTATAATTTTACGGCATTCTTTTGATAACTTACTCAGTTATTCTGATCAAGGTGCAAACAGTGATGATGGGTCATCAACCAAGCCAGTAAATCAGTAATTTAGAAGATGTAATCTCATGATGAAAAAAGGCAGTTTTACTTCATTACCAAAGTCAGGGTGTGGGATTAGGGATGAACTAAAACATATCACTTGAGAATATTGAATTACCAAAAACATCCTAAGAAGAATAAGAAGTTGCTATACAACAATTCTATATACAATAAATTACAGATACTACTTAAGAAGAGCTGCTAGGTAACTTCTAATGCACAGAGATTAGTATATTTGCTCAAACCAGGTATCTACAGCCTAAAAAAATCCCAAACCACCAATATAATGAGCATCAGAAGCCAGCAGAGACATGAGAGGTGCACTAATAAAGAAATTAAGTCTCTAGTGGCCTAGAAATCAAAATAGTCTTTGAAGAAAAAAGCTACAAAGAAGGAAGCAGCTGTAGCACTTTCAAATGTGGACAGAATTAGCTTTTCTGAATTCTGAATTAACCCTTCATTCCCTCTGTCCACCCTGTTTGTTGCTTTGTGTTATGAAATACCAATAAATAAGCATAAAATTATTTCCAGTAATTATTAGCAACAGCTTAAAACAACTTAGTCATGGCATTATATTCCAATAGTGAAGGTAACAGCACTGACAGATGCAAATTTGTCATACTGTCAAACTCAAAGGAAAAAAAAAAACTTCATACTGGATCTTTCCCAAAGAACACAGCTGAAACTACGTATCTTATAGCCTGAAACCCACACACATACATCTTTTGCAGACTTGCTCATCAGAGATGGTCTCTGCATCCAAGTCAGGATATCTGACAAGATGTTCGACCCAAGATCAAGGCAGCAATCCAGTCACAATAACAACAATTTCTATTTCAGTGTACGTTCAAATTTTAGACTGGGGGGGAAGGGAGCAGAAACAAAACTATTAAAGAACTACCTTCTATTGAAAACAAAATCAAACAAAACCACTATCAGAGATCATGCCACCTTGTTCTGTGTTCTACTTGTTTTTTCTTATGTTCCTTAAAGCACTCACTATATTGTCCTCAGCTCAAAAACAAGCACTGCTTTCAACTAGCAGGGTCAATTCTTTACCCTACCAGAAACTGTAGGGTGGAAAAGAGAAATACCAAAGAAGGACCTAATGAAATGAAATCACGGCCTTGATAATTTTTTCATTTTTTCCTTTGAGCTGAGACTCTGAGGCCCTCAGGCAAAACCTGTCTTTGCCCACCTCTTCTGGGAGTGTGGAAACAAAAAGGTTTAGAGCTTAAAAGCAGTTTTTATCTTGAGTAACTGATCTCCTGAATGCAATAATGTAGACAGTAATAAAGCAGCATTTGCTGAGAGTGCATTGCTTTAGAGATGTTGTATTCAAAGCTGAGACTTACTGTGAAGCTATACCAAGCATTTTGTATAAAAGTATTAACTCTGAATTTTACTGAAGAAATGAGGAAACCCCAAATATATCACGATATACACGTGTTATAGTTGCACTTACCTTGGAGATTGTGCTTCAGCTACCCACATCAGATCCATATTACAAGCAAGTACAGGAATGTGAGGGTAATTTTCATGGTGATAGGGATTTCCAGGATAGCCACTGGTCAGCAAAACATCTATTATCAACTGAAGGTTGGTTTCCCATCTGACTGGCTCCCCAAACAAAACAACAGCTATGAGAACACAAAGAATTACAAAACAGAGTTATAGAATTAGTCAACAGGGCACCAAATCTCTGATGCTAGAACTTGGTCTAGAGACTGAACAATTAATTTGATTTAACCATGAACTGATGAAATAGTCACATCAACTTTAACTTAGGGTTTTAATATATTACATACCCATTCATTCACAGAAAATCTCAGAAGTAACAAGACCCCACTACAAAATCTACAGGCTTAAGGTTTTTTTTTTTAATTGGCTAAGTTTCTCCATAGCACCACAAAATGTTAACTTCTAAGTTGTATTTCTAAGTCTTCCACACCTTTGTGAATTCTATGTTTACATACCATATTTAAATAATCCATTAGAGATATTATTTTGTTCATCTTAAAACAAAATTTGAATGTTGTTTCTAGACATTTTTCTGGTCTCCAGCAATAATCTGACATGGATTTTTTTAAATCCTAAAGTCCAGTTTCTACTTTCCTGTACTTCAGATGAGATGAAAGTGAATACAGAGTACTGAAACAAGGTGCTTCTCATACTACAACTCCAAAGTGACCATCCTGACTACTGTAAGAACAAGACCGATTATTTCTGAACACGTCAATTCATTCCTCATTTTTGAAAGGAAGGCAACAATAGCCTGTTAGAGGAAGATGAAGAGGAAAGCAGACCTCACCTACCTTCTGAAACTTCAAAAACACATGGCTGAAAACTGCACACATTAAAAACCAGCTTTATCACACGTGATACATTCCAAATTAATGACAGATGTCATTAACAAGGAAATTTCAAAATTGTCTCAGCAAACTTTCTGAAGTGCCCAGCAATCTAAAAAGAAATTCTAATTATAAAGTACAATAAAGATATTTCATCTATTAATGGATAGTGGCAAGTTAAATAAAGATAACTGACCCTCAATCTTGGGAAGCTCCACAGCAGAGGGGTACTGCAATAAGAAAAAAGTGAGAGTTTTCTACAAGATTAAACATCTACTACTATTTTTAACAGAACAAATTCAAGTATAGCTCCCACAGTTGCCCTCTGCAACACTGACAGGAAATGCACTCTCTATTTTGGTATATACCTGACGTCAGTTTACTTAGAAACTTCTATTTCGTTTCTGAAGTGAAATCTCGTGGCAAATGGAGAGCAGACAAGTTAGTGTGTTCTACATTCGCTAGCCTCCTACATCTATTTAACTTCCTCTGGCAAACTATTAAGCTTCAGTTGTTTAATTTATTTGTGTATGAAAGCATGGATGTTTATTTTTCCACAGGAGTAAGAGGCCTCTAGTATTAACAAGACATTTGAAAAATAGTTTTTCAAATTCCTTTCTTTAACACTGCTAAGAAAGAAAAATACATTGTATAACACATAATATATTTGCTAAACAAATAAGAGTTTGCATTTCATTATTTACTCCCTATGGTGACAAATACATTAACAGTTTCTTGAACCTCTACATCTGCATGGTTGAGAAGCAAGGCAAAAGGTGATATAACTGAGTTACGGGTTCTATGAACCACAAAGAATTTCTTGACTTCACAAGGGAAAAATCCACTCTATATATTGACCCTGAATATGTACAATACGCGCATGTATTTACTGTGCATGTATTCACTTCTTTTTGGAATTCTGCACAATTCAGTTGAAACCATACTGTATGTACTGTTAATATTTAAATATATTTAAACAGTGGTATAAACAA
The DNA here is from genome assembly GCA_030449065.1 of Oceanodroma leucorhoa. Lineage (NCBI taxonomy): Eukaryota > Metazoa > Chordata > Aves > Procellariiformes > Oceanodroma > Oceanodroma leucorhoa. Next base: position 785,268 of record JASVER010000118.1, read on the forward strand.
GAAAGGGAGTCCTTTGGAGAAAAATTAGTTATCTGCAAAGCATTAATTTACAATCAAAGCAACCTCACAGCCTAGAAACAATACCAAGACAATCCTATACTGAAGGAAAAAGCTTATTTTATCTTCCACACATCTGAGGAAGCTAATAAGCTTTCCAAGACAGATTTTGAATTAGGTATCTGTGCAAAATTACAAGTTTTCCCACAACAGTGAGTTACAAAAGCAAAGATTATGTTAAAGAATTACCACTGATAGGAAAAAAGTCTATACAGTTGTTCCCGAAAATGCTGTAATAAAACAAATAAAGAAGCAGAAAAGCAAAGTCAAAAGGCAATGTAAGAACAGCAGCATTAGCTCGGTAGTTTAAATATTGACCCCTATTATAGAATGCCATCTAATGGCAAACAAAGAATTTTAAAACAAAAACACTCTCTCACCAGAACGTTAGGTCTTCTGTCATGGTCAACTACATCTAGCAAAGGGTGTTTCTCCCGCAGTGTTTCAATGGTAATAGGTTGACAGAAACCAAGGCTGGGAAAATACCAGTTAAGGATACAGAATTGCTTATATTAAGATTTTAGAAATCGGTAATTCCATTTTAACATTTGCAGTTTATCTGGTCAAGCATATTATTTAGGAATGAAAGCAACATATCAAATCTGACTTTTTCTTCTGTGAGATAAAAAGATGATCATCCCATTATTTATAAATGGGAGACCTGTGTGTCTGAAATCTTAAGACAGAAATTATACATAAATCTTTCTCAAACTATGAGATGAAAATCAAGAAGCCACTCCACACCTGCAATACTCCAAGATCATCTTTACATAAGCACAAAAAGAAGTTTATCTGGCAGCAAGACAACATCTTGTGTAATTATTATAGGAAAGAAATATGAGCTGGTTGAGGAAAAAATACTGTCTCCACAACCTGTGCTTTCCTTAGGCCATTATAGCTGCAAACGTACCGCCAGATAAACAAACACCATAAAGCTCAGTCTTTTGCAAAATGGTGGACTGACCAATCAGGTTTAATTATGCTCTACAGGTAGTTAAATACTGAAACACATCAACAAAGGAAAGGCCCAAAAGGGAAAAAATAAACTCCTGATTTGCATAGCAGTGCTCTTAAATGCTGCTATATCCCATTAATTTAAACTTAGTTAACAAGAGGTAATCAAACTAAAACTGCTCATTTATGTAAAAAGCAGTTGTGATGCTACTCTCAATACTAAGACAACTTCTTACAATGCAAATGAAAATGAGAGCTATTTAAATTTATCAGTTATACGAACTAAGCCATCTGATTTTGTATTGGAATTAACACCACAGGCCATTTGTAAAGTTATGTTACGATAAGATTATCCGTATGAAAATGCTATCTAACAGAAATATGGTTTTTAGATTTTGTATTCAGTCTTGTAATATACTTTTCTCTTAGCCATGCCTAACAAATTTTGACAGTTAACTGGAATGTTCCTTCAGTAACTTTTTCTCATCTTTGTTTTTGAAATAAAGCTTATACTTAAAAGTTGCGTATACATTTTTTACAACTTATGATTTACACCAACTTTAAATAAAATCCCAATAAAGGGAGAAGTGTAGAAGGGAGTTACTGGAAGCATGAGCGAAGATTATGCTAAAGTTAAGGTCATTAAATTACAGTTAGAAGCTTTGATACCACTGTTATATCAACATAATTTGGCAGTTAGTATAGAAGCGGCAAAGTATTTTCAAGTATAGTTCTACTCTAGATGTTGGTTACAAAAACAATATGACCTGGCCTGGCCGCAGGCTTACAAGCAAATCTTGAGCCACTGAGCTAAAAGTCAGATGTGATAAATAACAGATAGAATGCCATGCTCTCATCCTCAAGAGAGCACAAACCCTTTGTGCTAAAGTGTCTTTTACATATGAGTCAAAAAAATAATTTTCTCTTTTTTCCTTCCTCATTAAAAACAGATGGAACAAAGTGAGGCAAATATCAACACACCAACCATTTTCAAAACATAAATTTGACATCATAGCAAGAACTACCATTGCTTATTACTGGATTTGTACTTTGAAATATTTGGTCTTCACTTGATCCACAGGATCCCCTGAACTTGATTAAGGAAAATACTTAAACAGAAAGTTGTTTTTTTTTTTAAAAAAGATACTCTTGAGCAATATCAAGAAGTGGTCCTTGTCCAGATACAAGAACACATTTTTCATGATAACGTTTGAACATCCGCAGAGGACTGTGTGACATCATCACTTGATCTTGTGAAATCTGGTTGGGATTTAAAAACAAAAGGAGTCTGTTGTTTTTCAGGTAAGTTATTTATATGTAGATTTAATTAACAGGTGTGACAAATTCCATGAATTACAAAACAATCATACGTATCTACCTAAAACCCTACCATATCATTCTCCCCTAAGTTTCACAGACCACATATTGATAATATGCCAGAAAAACATACATTACTGACAAATTGTCGTACACACCCCACTCTGCTTCCAGAATTACTCTATTCAACATGAACACAAGGTTTTCTCTCCTAGTTTTACAGAATCGCCAAATTCATTTAGAAAACAAACAGGGAAAAAGAATCAGAACTGCCCTAGTTCCATTTGTGGTCCCTTTGCTAGACTGCAGCACTGATTTTAGTTTACATATCCCCATTCCTTCAATAGGTATAAAACCAGTAAAATTATTATCCTGGAAGGATGATATTATGAATTGCTACTTATCACCTTTACAGATCTAAAAAACCCCAAAATAATGGTGTCATTTTACCCATGACACACCAGATTCCAATGATACAGATATGTATTACTGAATTATTAATTACCTTACTGAAAGAAAAGGCGCTGCAGAACTAACTTTATGGCTTTATCTAAGTAATGCTCAAGCACAGTATCCAACAATGAAGAAGTCCTACTGCCTGCAGCACCCACAAATCGGGGGAAATAAAGTTTTACCACTTGTATCAAAAAGAGGCAGGAAGCTCCTGTCCTGCACATTATCACAGAAGACATTCAGCTTGCTAGAGCAGGGTTTCATGTTACTGGCGCATACATTTTTTTTTTTCAGAAGGAAAAGGCAAGATTTATTCCCACAATAATAATGTTGCAAAGAAATACCATTACCATTAGCTTTACCATTGGAAAAATCAGTACCAGAGGAAATACCATGAGCTTTGGACAGCATTTTTTACTTTTATAATACCTCCAGCAAAGCATTTCGGGGGGCTTAAGGGAAAAACAAAACTGGTTAACTGAGCAGCATTTAATGGAAGAGAATACATTTGACACATTCATCATAAGTAAATAACTAAATAGATAGGATTTAACCTACTCACTGGAACTCCCAGTAGATGAGACAACTGATCAGCTTTTTCCTGGCGAAGGCAATTCCCTGCATTGGTGACAAATACTACAGGCACCAAGAACTGTCCCTGAGAATTAACTAGCTTCTGAAAGGCTGTTTTTGCAGCAGGAATTGGAGTCTTTCCTCGTACCAGTACACCATCAATGTCAAAAAGAAAACCAAAGGATGGCAGGAGGTTGAGCTGTAAGAAGGAATTGAAAAGAAAGAGTATATTAGTTATGCCCTTACTTATGCCCGTTTGATAAAGCTTACAGTAGCTAAAGCCCAATGAAAACAGACACTTCCACAGGGAAGGAATGGATCTTTAACTTTGCGCATTTTAATGTGCCTTACAGACATATTCATACGCTACAACACCTACTGTTGGAAAAGGAGCACTACAACTCCCTTTTCCTTATGCATACAGCCTCACGAGTTCTACCTCGCCTTATGAGTAGTTCCAGGACGTTTCAGAAGATTGGGACAAATTGAGTTAAACTGATAAAAACAGATGCAAAATACATGCTGCTGTGCCAGCGAATCACACTTTTGATTTATTTAACCCCACTCTATTTCACAGGTAATTTCAATGCACAGAATACTAACAAAATAAACTACTAACAAACAAAAGTAAGTTTTTCAGCAGCAGGCAGGTCTTGAATGCAAACATTGTACTTGGCTCCTCCCTTACAAGATGTTTAGATACTAAAACTGTCCCTGCTGTCACTTGTACTTTTCTGTTCCACAACAGGTTCGCCTACAGCTAGATCTGTTGCGCTTCTTATACATCACTTCAGTTGATTCTTAGTTTTATATATGGCAGACTAATGCCTGTTGGTAAAGGTAGCACCTCCTTAAACAAAGATGCTGTCTGAGTTACTAAAATTTATCTCATTGCCTGCCTTTGAAGAAGTGAAGAACTGGACTTCACGAGCCCAGAAAAGGAGAGCAAGGCTAACTGTGGGGAAAAAAGATGAGCTGGGTGATAAGCCTAAGGAGTGGAGACAGAGAGAGGACTGTCGAGCAATGAAACCGTTACTGAATCAGGTTGGAAAAGGATGGACCAAAAAGGATCTATAATCTAAACTTAATTTCTCTCCCAAGCCTAAAATGGAATCGAGGACTCTTGGGATTTATGATATCCTCTTCCACCATTTGACAAAAAAAGGAGCGAGAGATCAAGCGCCGAGACCGAGCGTGATGGGGAGAACAGGCGCAGAAATGACTGGCCAGCGGAGGTGGGACAGCCGTGGCTACTCAACTATCTCCGGGGACATGCTGACAGCAATCCAGCCCGCTGTTTTTCCCAGGCAGGGAGAAGGGCATTTTGCCTCTTTAAGCAGCACTTTGTTCCTCATTAATTATTCATCTGCTACATTTTTCCCGCAGCTGGGTACAGCGCAGAGGTAGACACTGCCACCACTATGTGCACGGCGACGTAGCTACAGACACACTCCTTCACATGCTGGCTCACCGCTGCCTCTTCTACAACCATGACACGCAAACGACATTTGAAAACCCGTGAGTTAGAGCACGTTCCCCCACAACTGAAAAAAGCCAACACTAAAATCAGTGCTATGCAATACATTTGAAATTAGGCTGTTGGTTTTTGTTCAGTTTTATGGGCAAGTTCTCCCCCTGAAGCCCTCTCCTTTGTCCCCTATATCAGCCCTCTATTTAAAAACAAAAACCACCGCAACCATGGTCTCCAAGTTGTCTGCAACAGTTTCACGAGTGCCACATCAGAAATAGCCCAACTGCCACACAAATGCCGCCGCAGGCTTGCCGAAAAACGTACAGTAGTTCTCTCAGGCTTTGTAAACTGGTATGGGAAATTACTTAAACTATATTGTAATAGTTTTGTTGTAAACACAGTTCTTCATATTAATTTTGCTATCTGTAAATAATGTAATTACAAATATGAATTTTACAGTGAATAACACTGTAGCAAAAAAAAAAAAAAAAAGTTTTTTGCTAAGTATACAGAGAAAAAAAAAAAAAAGAAGAAGGGTATATCCAGCAGGGGAACAACGAAATTAACAGCTTTTGCTTTTCCCTTTGCCCGCAAAGGAATACCCCCTTCGCGACAGAAGAGGTCTGCAGCGCTGCGACCCCAAAGGAGAGGGGCCGAAGCCCCGCGCTCCGGGCGCGCTCCGAACGCCTTCCCCCGGCTCCTCTTCCGTGACAAGGGAAAGCCAACGCAGCCCTTGGCAGCGGAGGGCTCGCAGGCACTGCCCCGGCGGCCGAAGCCCCCGGTAACTCCCTCCCCAGTCCCGCGTGGGACGGGAGAGAGCCCACCCCTCCGGGCAGGCAAAGCCCCCGGGAGCGGGAACGGCCGCTTCGCGCCCCCGCCCCTCAGGCGCGGCGGGCGGCCCGGCCGCGCCCCGCCGAGGCCGGCCTTGGCAGCCGCCGCCCCAGGCCGTTTCGGTTTCGCTCCGTCCGGCCCCTCCCGCTCCCGCGACACCACCGGCGGCAGCGCGGCCGCGCCCCCCGCTCACCTTGCCGCTGCCCCTGCTGAGGAGAGCGCGGAGCGGCGGCAGCGCCCGCCGCATGACGGCCGCGCGCCGGGGGAGGGGGGAGGCGGCAGCGCCCCGCGACCCGTCCTGCCCGCCGCTGCCTCGGCTTCAAACCGCGGCCCCGCCCACGCCGCTGACGTCGCGCAGGCGGAGGCCCCGCCCCCGGGTGCCCCGGAGCGCTGCGCTAAGCCAGCCCCGCCGCTCTGCTCAAGTATGAGCTCATCAAGCAACGTCGGACACACGTCATGGGGCCGTAACGGCAGAAACCCGCCCTCGCACAGCTAACACCAGCCGCAGAGCGAGCAGGCTGGCAGCGCCATACCTGCAGCACGTTCCGCTGCCGCGGGCGCGCCCGGGGTTTGCGCCACCACCCTACCCCCGGTACCCGCGAAGGCTTGGGGAGCCCCCTGCGCCGGGGGGCTGAGGGCTGGCAGCAAGGCCGAGAGCCACCCGCAGGGCTCTGCTGCCTGACCCTCCGCAAACTCGTCAGGAGGTGGGACCACCACAGCGGCAAAAGGGAGCAGCGCAAAATTTTTTACCAAGGAAAGAATTAATTTCTTCTCTAATCACAGACATTCCTTCTGGCTCTCCAGGAATCAACGCTTTTTTAGAAAAAAGCACATCATGTATATACACAAACACTGCAGCGTCTTAGACGTGGGATCTGTATTGCAAAGGCATTTCGCAGCAACTAGACTTGGAAGTGAGAAAACACAAAATATCATTAGTTAATGAATACTCTGCAAAGCTCTATCTTGCTTATCTGCTCGTACAGATTAGGTAAATCCACTTATTTCCTAGTACTCCCAACAAATATTCCTCACCACCCTCTCTCAAGCGCCAGGGAGAAATTGATCCTCCAGTGATTGCACTGCACTCACCGAGACAAAGATTAAGGAAGGTGTATTTCAACCTGCACCACTTCCGTGGTTGGCATTAGATGAAACAGAATTGAACGCATTTCTAAAACACAAAAGCAAGCCACAGTTGATGCAGAGTACAGAACAGTTTGGCAGGTTATCCCCTCAGAGCTCAAGCCAGGATTGTGCATAGCGCAGAACTTCAAAGCAGACAAGAGAACAAGCTACGTGTTAGCATGTATAAAATGACATTTATTTTGTAACCTAGACATGTTCAAGGCTGAGGCATTATACAGATGGTACAAGCTATAAGCCCAACCACACACACATCTAAGTACAGCTGCACGCTCAAAGTAAGAGTTAATGCAGAGCCTGTCCTGCGTTATTATTCTGCATTATTCTGTTTCATTCTTGAGGACAAACTACAAGACCAGTTTCCTGGCTTTGGCTACAGAAGCTTCGCAGCCCTAACTCCACCAGCCACTCAACAGCCTGCGCAGCAAGCAGAACACCGGCATTTTGCTACAGGCCACTGCAGGCAAACAATTACTCTGTAATTTGTTGGCTCAGATGCAGCCAAAAAGAGCATTCAGCTTAAAAATGCTTAGCACTCGGAGCTACAGAGTGAATATTTAGTACAGCGGGTTCACACAGCAGCCACAGTTTGCATTGCACAGTTCCATATTGCATTTTTGTACATTTATTCCATTTCTGTCTCGGGCAGCAGAGATCAGCACTGCCTTAAAGACTTCTCTATTTACCTCATTATATTGGTTGCTACTCCTTTGAACATGAATGCAATTACTATCCTGTCTCCATTTTCTCTCATTCTTTCTGTTTATTTTTTTATTCCTTCTGCCATTATCACTCTGTCCCTGATCTGTCTTTACCCTTCTATGTTACAGATTCATATAGTGACAGAAGGGATCAACCATCAGTATTATCAAACTCCCAGACTGTACCAGGCCATAAAAACTAGTTGGGTTTTCCCTCCCCTGAATCTAGTCTGGTTATCTCCAGCATATAGTTTACCAAATCTACAGCAAGACTGGCATCGTTCTTCCAAGCACTGTTTCCCTAGAAGAAAAACAGTTGTACTGAAAAAAAAAAAAAAAAAAAAAAAAAAAAGAAAGAAACCATACAGCCCAGCAGAAGCATGGCTGGCAAGGGGCTGTTTGCAACCCCTTACAGCTTTAACTCTAACGCCTTTTCGGAGAGCCCATTTGGCTCCTCTAGTTTTTTTGTTGGTGTCGTGTCCCCCCCTGCCCTGGTCATACTATGGTTCGGTGACCAACACTCCTGAAGCATGGTAAGGACTTGACTGCCTGCCAATTTTTTAAGCTCCAGGAACTCAGTTAGTGGCTTAGTACCAGGCAACAAAGCCTTTATCTTTCACATACTAATCTTTTCCACAGGTGAAGTACACTAGCCTGATGCAGTACTGCTAGACCATAAACCTGTTAGCACATCTAACATGAAAAGAGCCTGTTTTTTCCATTCTTGGTGGCCAAGGGCTTCAGGGGAGGAACTCTGGGCAACAGTGTTGTCTTTTACAGCAATACAAACAGCACATGGATAAAAGCACATCACCTTCTCTAAACCCAGGAACAGAAAACATTCAAGGAGCAGCAGCAAAAACTAAAACCAGCTTTGGATAGGTGCTTGCAACTCAGAGCACACAAATTATTATGAGTCATAAACATACTCATTTGCTGCTTTATTACAAAGCAGGGAAAGCTACGGAGCTAACAGGAAGAGAGAAGAATGAAATAAGACTTCAGGTTGTAAGTAAGTTTTACTAAAAATATTTGAACAAGGTATTGCAAAATTGGAAGTATTTACAACAGCTGCTGAAATATCCAGCATTTAAGCAATTCACCCAGGCACGGTTACAAACCACAAAAAGGGTAACAGTTTTTAGACATATTGCATGTGTTATATAAAGAACCAAATCAACTTCAAAGTCACTCATAGGATCTGCCATCAAGGTATCTCTAAACAGGTTTTAGGCTATTCTGGTAAACTAACCAGGCAAAAATAGAGTAAGTCAGTTCTGGACTCAGGTCAGCAAAAATCAACGTGAGAAAGATGTGCACACTTACAGTCAGGATACAGCAGACAGAATGGCAGTAATGTCAGTCAGTTTTCCTTCAGGATTTAAGGAGTCACTGGGTTTGCGGCTCTATCTGTAAGAGGCACCACTGCACAGACCATTTTACAAAGTGAAAGGATTGAGGACAGTAGCTGAAGATGTAGAGACAAGTTAACCTAGGTTTGATCTTTTTCAGCACTGAAGTGCAAGTCATCTCAGTGGATAAACCAAAATGATGGTTTTCCTTCTACAGAACACACTGTCACTTCATCAGTTTACTCTTAACATCTAAAGGGACTTTCAGAGCTAAAAGTGATTGCTACCAGAATACGTGAACCTGTTGCTTGAAGATGGACTATATAAAAACCAGGACACACTGGTGCAATGTTACAATCCTAAAAGCGTTTTTGCTTCTTCACTCTGCGCCATGAGGGTTTCACTGGCATACTTCTGAAGAAGCTCCATCTTCTTTCTCCGTACAAGAGCTTCCTCAATCTGCAAATACAGAAATAGGATGACATTCAGCTTAATTGAGATGCCAAAACCTAGCATGCTTAGCTATTAAGACAGGAAGAAAAAAACCAGAAGAAACAGACTGTGAAAGTTAGAGGCGTTACTAGTGTAAAAGTAGTTGAATTAAGATGAGTCAGGAGTGTCTTTTTAACACTCAACTGAAGCTCTTCAGTTGAGCTTCTTCAAAAGCAGCTTCAAAAGAAGCAGTAAAATAGATGCCTCTGTTTCAGATCTATGCTCCTACCCTTTTTAATTAGGACATTAGCTGCAATTTTATTTTACTCTCAGTACAGTCACTTGAATTTTGTTTCAAACAACTGTCTCAGATATGGCTTTAACAAATGGAGAACAAGTGGAGTTAGCCACACTAGTCCACACCCCTGAAATAACTTTAGCTGAGTGTGCCTTTCACAGCAGCAACGGCTATGAACCTCTTACCTAAATTTTGTCTATAAGTGCCAGCAATACATGATTCTTTAACAAGCGTGTGCTTTAAAGATCTAGTAACAGCAACCTGCAAGACTTGTTTTAATCTCAGTAATACTTTTATATTTGTCCAAATCGCACACAGGCACATAGCACCTTTCAAAAATAAGTGTTCTGAACCTTAGCTTTTTGTAATTTAGAATCTAGAAGGCATAATCCCATAGGCATAAGGTATGGAGGGATTTGCCACAAGGAGAGAAAAGATTACACTGACTACTGTCTAATTAGAAAAGATTGCTATGTAAATCAGTGGTTACGTATTAGAAAGCCAGTTTTGACTCTCAGTTATGCTTGCTTCATTAGGAGAATACCATCAGCCAGAAAGCAATGTTTTTAATTGTTATTTCTCCCCTACACCTTTGACAAGCCATTACATGTATGTTTTGTTGAATGTGCAGGATCACGACTTCACAGCAGAATACAGCATTGTTATCTGACAAGATGACAGCAGGGGACGAACGGCCACATGCTATCTGTGTGATGTAAAGGCCTACCTACCAAAAGATACATAACTCCAGAACCTTCTTGCCTCATTTGTATTTCAAACCACCTGTCACTGTTAAGGCAATATATACCCTAGAGCAGTTTCAAAATGTAATAGTCAATTCAAGGACATACCACCAAAATAATTTTAGAAAACTTAGGAGAGCAAACCCTGCAATTCAGAAATCATCCCATTAAATTAAAAAAAAAGTTAAGACCATCAGCAGAAAAGCACAGTAAAGATATAGTAGGCAATCAGGGTTATCTTGACCATAACGCCACAACAGTTTCCAATTTATGTAATACTTATGAAGGTTTTGGAAGTTCTCAGATGAAAAGGGTTATAGCAATGGTACCATAATTATGGCCAGTTCCACAGCATTTGCAAGAGCATTAAACAGCTGCAAAGTCACAGAAACAACAAATGAAGGACATTTTTACTGATGACCTGCCACAAGTTAAGATCTCAATCCTGCAATAGCCAGAGTGCATCTCTGCAACTTAAGTTTTCTTAGGTCTTACCTCCTGTTGAGATGGCACTGGAACATGTGCAATAAATTTCTGTTGGCCTTCTTCACCTTCTCTTTCCTTGCCACCTTCCTCATCAGACTAAAAAAAAAAAAAAAATTAAGCCACTTTTAAGTTTACTTTCTGAAGGGGTCATCAAAAACACCTTTTTTGCTTGCTTTCCCAGAAGGAGTCAGAGCATGATCAACACTACGAACACAAGAAGTAGGTGAATAGGACCAAACAACAAAGGAATATGACAAGCATCACATTCAGATCCTGCTCCTTGACATTTTCAGAATTACTGCTTTCATTCTTCATATGGGTTTTCCTCTGCTGTGGCATGGGCATGAATGTAAAGCTATATTCCCTTCTCTTCCACATCTCTCCGGTCTCTATAGCAAAGCTATAAACAAAAGAGGAGCCAGCTAACCAAGAAGTAAGCAAGTGCTTTAAAAATATATGTACCACTTCCCTGTATAGCTCTGTACTGCTTCGCTCTCACACCTGAGAGCTGGGCTTATGAATCATGAGATAATACAAATAAAACAGCGTAGTGAAGGAACCACCAGTTCTACCTTACGGACTATCTCATTTTTATTCTTGTGATAAACCCACTTCGGTACCGCAAAATAAGAACTAGTTTCCAGTATCCCTTTTACAGATCTTGGAGAGTGGCAGCAACATCCCTCACTTCCCTTACTGGCACTGGGAGCAGGGAGAAAAAAGAGGCAAGACCCATGTCACAGCAGTGACAAAGCCTTGCTGTATCAGGATTCAACTCTAAACAAGACCTTGGCAACCCTTGGTTTTGCTACGCATTGACAGTATGAAATTATACTGTACACAAAACTACTTGTGCTGTTACTGATGTAGATTGTACCTAGAAGCAAGACTGATCAGCGTTCAGTTAACAACACGCGACCTTACAAATACCAGCACCCCAGGCACTGACAGTTAAATCACAACCAGGTCTCAGCTGTTAGTTGTTTCTCACTTGAGTAAAAAGTTTTCCCTAGCTGCCAGCTTTCATCACTCTCTAAACTTGGACCAAGCCTACTCATCTACTACTGATTTTTACTAAACAGGGACAATTATGTAGTAAGTTAGGCAGAGAGAAGGGCAAAACGCAGCAGCAGACAGATTCTCGGCAAAATAACTCTACTTCCAAGAAGGCAGTGTAGAAGACATGAAATGTTATGTCACCTTAGCCATCACATACCTCATTGTCATTGACAGCATAGATATTTTCTTCCTCCTCCTCCTCCTCTTCCCCTCTTGCAAGTCGCGCTTCTCTTTCCATTTTCCATTTTTCCACTGCTTCTGCTATAACTGGTTAGCAAAGGAAAATGGCAAGTGTATCTGAGAGCAAGTTAAAGCAGCATGGTCCAGCTGTAGTCTCGGTTCCCTCCACAGCAGTTCTGCAGCAACTGAAATTAGAGCTCCCTTGATTTGTCTCCTATTTCCAAAGCTTTTCCAACAGACTTAAACTTCTTGCTTAAATCCTCTACATTGGTAACACACACTTACTGTAGAACCTTGATGTAGTATCTAATAAAATATATCAATGTAGTCTGAGCAAAACCCAGTGCTAGCATTGTGAAAGTCTGGTACTTGCTAATGCCTTAATTTGGGTACATTTTAGACTCTACATATCATGGATAAATAACAATCCACCTTCTGAACTGAATAACAGAGGGTCACATGACCAGGTGAAGTGGCTCTTACAGCTCTGTAGCATGTCAACAGCTACAGGAATGTTGATCATTATGTCATTAAATGTGATTACACCCACATAAGTCTCTTTCTTTTAATTTCGTAGTGTCTTTCTCTTACTTTGTAGCATGATTCCAATTCTGTAACTCCTGCTAGCTAGGAGCTGTTAGGCTGCTGTACCTCTACTACACGGCAGAGTGCTAGTAACAGCGCTAAAACAAGTTTTAAGAAGCTTAATCAGTGACATCGCCAGTACATAAAAATCCTAGGGACCTGCAAGATTAATGCAACTAGTCAGTATGAAATGCCTACAACTATGGAAGCCAGCAGTCATTCCCCCTAACTCTCAAAGATTAAACATTTAAGCACTCCCTGAGAAAGCAAAATCTAACTAACTAGTGGCATGCAGCTGCATTTTTATGTGGTTTCATAACAAAAAAGGTGCCTCAAACTAAGAAGTTTTTTCAGTACTTTGCTTCACAACAATTTAACTCTTCTGCTAACAGGGTAAAAACTACAAGAGCCTAGACAACAAGTGACCCTAAAAGAATCTTAGCTATTGTGCATTAATTGTACAGTAATAGTACACTTATTGGTTCTGTTAGCATCTCTAGCCTTGTTATTTCAAGTGGCACCAAAGATGATAATTTTCTTAAATAACCATATGAATCCAGATGAGCTCTCTCTCTTGCCTGCAATTAGCGAGGTGTGCAAGACGAACACAGAGTGGGCTGCCTTTCCCAGAGCGCTGCACCACACAACTTCCCTTCCAACGCTACCAATTGTCTGCCAGCCACCTACCCCTCACTTGGTTTAAGGCTCTAAGCTATGCTGCAGGACACGGGTAACAGAGTTTCCTTCATTCTCCTCTTCCTCCCTGTCCTATAACCTGACAAGGCATGACCTCTAACACACAATACCACAAAGATCTCACACATGGAGAACAGATAAATGTAAGAAGTGGATGACCACACCGCGAGATACTAAGTATTGATAAGTTACAAGCTCAACAACTCATAATCATTTAACAGGTCACCTCCTGCAGTTTTGTTTAAAGTTTCTCTCTAATTCCAGAGAGAGAAGTGTATATAAAAAGCAGCACCATTCAAGCAAACACTGATTGCTTTGTCTGCTGTGTTCTGAGGAAAAGCCTGCCAAGGGTTCCTATACCAGCACATTTCCTACAGAGCACTGAGGATGTGCCTGCAGTTGAAACTTCAGAAGAAATTATAAAACAAACACACAACGCAAACAGCAACAAATTCCCAGGATCAGATAATGTTCACCAGAAGCATCGAAAGAACTATTTAGAAAACAGGTAAGCTCTTAAAGGTGGTGGGTGGCCTCTTGCTTAAGGCTACACAAATACCAGAAGATGGCACACAGTGCTGAATTTTAAAGAGGGTTTCAGGAATTAGACTCATAATCCTGATGTCTTTACCAGACAAGTCAACAGATACAAAACTAGAGAACTAAGCGAGCAGACACATGGATAACTATCGTCTATTGAGAAAGTATGGGTTTCAAAGGAAAAAAATTCACGAATGTGTTGAAGTTCCAAGATAGATGACGTGGATAAATTAACATAGGCCACCTAGACTTCAGGGTTTCCAGAAGGTCCCCTCTAATCTCCAAGAAAACTAAACAGCTATGTTTATGGATAAATAATGAGGTGAGACAGGAAACAGATGGTATGTCAGTTCTCACAAAGGAGGGAGATAACCGCTTGGGTTCCATAGATCTCCCTGCTGCAATCTACTCTTACATTCTTAAGCATGAAAAAGGTGGGGGGAAAAAGGAGATTTTGCTTCAATAGTGAATCACTTGCTGACAATACTAAATCATTAGCAGTAGTAAAGATGAAAGTGAACTCTAAAGCACATTCTCTCACCCCTGAAATGCCTTACACAATAGTGATTTGGATACCTACGTGACAGATGAAATCTGACAGCTAAGCACAAGACAACATTTGCAGGAAAAAAAAAAAAAAAAAAAAAGATAGCTTAACTTCAGAGTCCATCATCACCCCTCCCTGGACTGATTTATGCAGGTTTTGAGTCTCACACACCTTTCCTTTCATGTTCTTGTTCCAGTGGCTCCAGAATACCATCATCTTCATCCCTGTAGCCATAGTATTCTGCATCAATGGCTTTCATAAGCTCAGCTCGAGTTTTCCGAGGTGGTGGGAGGGCTGAAAGAACACAGGGCTGTCATTCATCCAGGCCCACCTTGATAGCCTGCTGTGCATTCCCGGTTCCTATCAACCTCACAGGTACTACAGCCACCTCGCTTAAGCTAATAACCAACGTATGATCTGAACTGCTCTCAATAGCAGGAGCACTGGTATTTTACTCTGGCCTGCACAAAACAGTTGGAACACATGACCCGATGCTTCATATTGCGGAGTTCCCACCCTGTGGCAGTTCTACACTGTCATGCATGCGGTTGTTTTTCTGTCTGTACTGGAGTCCCAGTACTGAGCAAGACTACTGAAAGGAACTAAAAAACTGTCCCAAGCCCCCCCCGATCATGTAGCACTTCCCATAATTTCTCTTTGCAGATGGCAAGTAAGAAAGAGCTGATTCAGTAAGCCTGCCTCACTTTCAGGTCCAAGTAATTCCCACTCATTCTATGACAAATCAATATCTAACATTTTATCTACTTACATCTAGTTTTTCTTATTATGAAAGCCGATTCCTGCTTCTAAAATTATGTTCAAGCCAACTTCCTTTTTTTTTTTTTTAATTCTGAACTCAGAGTACTATTTAGAACTTATCAATAAAGTTAACCTGTTATGCTGGAAAGTTTCTATAGAACATCACTCCTTACCACCTGGAACTCCCAGTAGAAAACAGATTTCACTCTTTTCTACATTTCTTTAACTGCAAACAGCCAAAGGTGTTCTTTGCCCAAAGAAATAGCATTTAATTAATTGTGTTCAGCGTTTCATTTAGCTGATCTAAGACATAGGCCAGAATATGCTGTTACCAGCATTCTCCACATACTACAGCAGATATTTTACTCAAGATACACTACTATGTAGATTCATGTCTGGGAAGAGTTGCTATTTACTTACGTTCCTTTTCAAAAAGTTCTCTAACTCCTGGTAAATCCTTTGCAGCTCCAAAATATTTGTAACCCCTGTTTCCTGGAACTTCTTTCCCTTCATGATCTAACATTTTCGGTCCAATCCGCTGGAAAATAAACAGAGTTCATTGTTTAGAATTTTATTCCTCTTGCATCTTTTGTTTCCTTTTCTTTTAGATTAAAGGATTGAGAAAGGAGACATGCTTACCAATTCAAACTACCCCACAAGTAAAATGCCCTCATTGCTCATTTTATACAGGTTCTCTACTTTTACTACAAATCACACATTTAAAATGACCACACAAACCAGAGTGCCCACAGCAGATTAAGCTTCACAAAATACCTAAACCTGTCTTATTCTCTGTACTGGTATATTCAGGTATCAGATAAACAAGCACTACTAAAGCTGACAATAAGCATACTTTTGATGTTTTGGCAAGTGAGAGCTAATGTCATTATTTCATTTTCAGCAGTAACTAGGTGAGCCAAGTGAAAACCCTTCTACAGACCGATAGAGTACAACATAGAAAAACATCACCTACTGATAGGTAAAATCAGGCCATTGCTGCAAACTCTTTTAACAGGAAGGCAAGACCCCCTGAACCAGTGTTCCAAATGAAAAGTCTGATTTGCTCATCACAGAAACAAATATTTCTTCTAACACAACCTAACATTTTTAGGGGCTGAATAAAGTTCCTCTCTAATAAACGCTGGCCAAGTAACGCGTGGTTAACCAAACGTTGCACTGATTCTTCTCATTAGTCACTTTACTTGTAAGCAGAACAACCATGTAGTACAAAATAATCTATACTTACAGCATAATCGGGACCTCCTAGCTCCTTTATTCTGAATTCCCAGTGTCCTTTCTCCCTCAGAAGTTTATTTATTTCATCGTTCAGGTCCCGAATCCTGAATTCACCTAATCCAGCTGTTAGAGGGGGAAAAAGGGAATAAATTCAGAAGTTTACTAGAAGCACCAGAGTAATTTCAGAATTTATGCAAAGGAAACAGTATAGTTCATATGAAATGTGATTTTTACTGTAACTGTAAAGAGAGAAGAGAGGACTGGACATTAAAAAAAAAATTAATTAGAAAAATCTTACCATTTTGAATTTGTGCCACTTTCTTGGAAATTTCCCCAATGATCTAGTTAAATAAGAACACAGAAGTGAATTTCTCAGAAAAACAAAAAGGCTAGAAAAGGTTAAAAACAACCCTAGAAAGATCCAACTTCTAAGTTGGCTTTTTGATCTAGAAGATGGACCTGATCCTATCAATTTCAAGTATCAACATAGATTGTATTCAGACACAAATATAGTACCTCAGAAGCTTAAAAACCAAGGAAACATTTTTACAGCTGCACATGTGATGAGGGCAGGAGCACATGAAGCACGGAGAAAGGCTGAGAGAGAACTGGGTTTGATGTGCCTTGAGAGAAGACGAAAAGGGAATAACCTATTGCTGTTTTCAACTGCCTAGTGGAGGGTATACAGAAGACAGACCCAGACTGTTTGAGAGGTGCATGACAATAGCACAAGTAGCAACAAACACAAGTTGGAACAGGGGAAGTTCTGATTAAATTCAAGGGGAAAAAAAATCATTAAGAAGGTAATCAGACACTGGAACAGGGGCCCCAAAACATTGTGGAATCCAAATCCCTGAAGATATTCAAAACTCGGTTGGGCATGGCCCTGAGCAACTTGATGTGGTAGGACCTACTTTGAACACTATGGTGAACTATATGACCTTCCAATCTAAATTATTCTGTGATTTAACTGTCAGCATACTGAAGAAGTCTGAAAAAAATGTGTAAGCAGGCTGTCTAAATAGAAAGTCCTGAACTCCTACCTACTACAGAATTGGAAAAATGCGTAACTTGGCGTTACCTGTCGCCTCCATTTCTCAGCTTTAGGCAATTCATTACACTCTGACGCAAGGAAAGGTCTTCGTTCCTGTTGGACAGAAAGCCGCACACCATGAAGTTTTAACCTAGCATCAATATATTCACAGCATTTCATGCAAACTTTATTGCTTGATTAATCCCAAACTATGCTACCAAGCTCCAGTGCCTTCTGCTCCCACCTATTTTTATTAAGTGGAAAACAATGACGATTCACAGCCCTGCCAAATTAAACTATCACTGAATATAACAATCTACTTAAATCCATTTTATTCAAAACAAAATCTGTCACCTGTTTTTTCAAATCACCCCACAATCCTCTCCAATACAAATAATGTTCCATTTAGGACATCTGAATTACAACATCATTTTCAATATACTAGCATCTAAATAAAATCCACTGTTTTCCAAGTAGCTATTAAATTTAGGTCTTTCTTTCTCAATTGCTACTACATAAATACTGTAATTTTTTTTCCAAGATGATTTTGTTTTGTAGTCTCCCATCTACAGTTTATCCGAAACACCTTTTTCCCAACCTTCTTCACATTCCATTGACTTGCTTACACAAACGGGCACCTCTAGGACTCTGTGCGCAGTTATTTTGTCCCTTTCCCTACAGTACTTCCACAGCTCTACCTTTTATATATTAAAAAAACTTCCTTCACATAATATACCGGAAACTCTATTCCATCTTATTCTCTGGCTGTTGTTCACAGAATCTTTTCCACTACGGTTCCCCCAAACTGTTATTTCCACTTCAGCGTTTCATATTGCTCGCACTCATGTGTAAAACGTAATTTCTGAAGGTGCCAACGTAGGACACCTCAGTTATTTTCCAGAATTCCTTCATCAGTTACCCAAAATTAAAAATTATAAACCTGTCCAAAAAGGTTTTTGAGAACACTCTGATCCCCACGTAAATATTCTTGCAATCTGAGTTATGATTCAGTGAAAAACGTACAGGAATATCCAGAGATAGTTGAGACTCAGTCTCTAAGGTTCTGTGTGGGTTTAGGGGTGCTATCTTTCATTATAGTAGTGGGGTTTTTTTAAATTACGAAGTTGCTAAGTCCATTTTTTTTTTGTCATTCTTACATCAATCCAAAAAAAAGCTGCATGACAGTGAAGACAATTATGAACAGAAGAACAGCTATCATGTGTTGGGTTAATAACACGCCAATGTTATGTCTCATGCAAGCCTCGAGTTCACAACGATCCTGAAGGCCCTGTTTCATGGTTACTCTTTTGTCAGAATATTACCAATGAACAAGATTATGAGAAGGATTTCTCTACCTCTTCTGGGAAGAAATCCAAACAAATCTTGTGATTACTGTCAGTAAAAATAAGTGTAAGTGCATCAATTTGTGTAAGTAGTTGCAGAAGGAGATAACTTCAGTCTCAAAATAATTTTCATTTTCTGCCCAGCATGCTGCCTCTATTTATAGCATTATTGTAGTTTGTTGGTTTTTTTTCCAAACTATTACACATTCTACCTACATTACATTAAAAAAATTAAGAGATGTTCAATTTGCACTTTCTCGGCAGCCAAGCCAACTGAAACATATATATACATAAACTTTTGAACAAGTTATTTAGTTAAGAAAATTCTGTTTACCATTTCTGTTTTGTGTCACTGTGAAATACAGTCCCTACTTCAGCTGCTTTCCAGATGACTGATGTCAGACTCCTATAGGATCCCTGTATCTGGCACATGACCTTTCTGACAGCTGTCACGCAGCTCCGTACATGGCTTGCATTCTGCAAAGCTTTAGTTTTTTTACATCATACCTTAACTTTTCCTTCCTCAAGCTGAGCTTGTCGAAATCTTGCCAAGGCCGTCCTAAAGAAAAAAGAGGAAGCAGATTTACTTTTACAAATCTACCTTCCAACAGGAACAAGTTTTTTTCTGGATGTTTATTATGGACTTAATTACAGTCTGTAGAAAACAAAGGCTTAAACATATTCATTGTGACTTCTTCAACACTAGGAATCCCCAGTGGTTAATTTCTTAGATAAATATAAACCCTGGTAAGCAGCTAATTATTTTTTCTGTTTAGCATATGCCAGCATGGTATTAGACATTAGCAGCAAAACGACATCAACCAGTTATAAGCACAACCATAATGTTTACATATCTTAGCAGGGTATACATCAAAAAGCAAAAAAAAACTCAAGAGGAAAAAAAGCTTCAGTAAGGAAAGCAGCAGTTAGTAATCAAGTTTATTAACATTACCAAAATATTCCGGGTCTCTCACAACTGAGCTGAGACTACACACGGTACATTTTTTTTAATAGAGTTTTATTTATTTACTAAATGTTGAATAGTTATGTTAAAAAGCGCAAAACAATTGAGCGCACCTAAAACCTTTAACAGCATACCTATACCCTGCATCTAAGCCAATTATCTAGGCTCCATCTGCTGTTAAGAGGCATTTCCAGAATGAAAGTCACACCATCCAACCCAGTGTCCCAGATGCACTGGATGGGATCGCCGTAAGAGCACCGCGCAGGGTACGAGGCAGCTGTAGTCTCCACACCCTCTCTCTGAGTTACTAGTATAAGCTCAGAAAGTATTTTAGGAAAAAGAACAAACATGAGACAAATATATTTAGAACTCTAATCTAGTTCTAAATACGTGGTCTGCAAACCTTTTAAAACAGTACTCAAGAAAGTCAATACAAAAATAGGTATGTTAAAAACCACTGGTTTAGCCCAAGCCACTCCCAAGCAAGAAGAATTATACTTAAACCAACACTGACAGATTCCTATCTAGCCTGGCACCTCTGTTCCAAAAACGGGAACTGCCTAAAACCGTACGGGGCCATTAGAGCATCTTTCACCACATTTCTCACCCAGCCCTTGCTGCAGCTTCTCTCCTGCCCTGGTCAGCGTGGCACCACCCGGCACGGCTGCGCAAGCCCCACCACACAGGCACGCTGGGTATAGGTGCCTTGCATCCCTCCTACTCCCGCCGTCTCTAGACCAGCGTAACACATGCAACTAAGTACCAGAAAGCATTATTAAACCCCAGTGCTTTAAAAAAAGGCTGAACAGAGAGTCCTGCTGGGCAAGCATGGCTCTGTGGGTGTAAGCCACGGCACAGAGGGCGCAGATGTCTCCAAAAACAGCCACAGTCGTAGACGTGCGAGCGTGATCATGCTCATCAGAAGTAACAGGAGATCACGGAGACTGAGCTCCGGAACCCGCAGGGCTGGAAGGGCTCCGCCCTAAGGCCATAGCAGGCGGTGCTTGGGCTGCGGTGCCCCCTCAGGGGGCGTGAGGGGGGGCGCCGGCCCGCCTCGGCCGGGGAGCCCCAGCCGTACTTACATGGCCTTTTCCGCGTTTCGAGCCTGAAAGAGAGAAAACAGACGTGTTGGTACCGACGGCGCTCGGCAGCGCCCCACCGCTCGGCCCCCCGCTACTCAGCGCCCGGAAGGAGGGAACGGACACCAGGCCCCCGCCTCGCTCCTCATCCTCACCCTCACCCTCACCCTCACCCTCACCCACCCCAGCCCCAGCCCCAGCCCCAGCCCCAGCCCCGCTCTCCACGGAGCCCCCATCGCCGGGCAAAGGCACCAGCGGGGAGCAAGGGCGCACCGGGCGAGGCCCCGCACTCACCATGGCGACAACCGGCCCCCGGCCCCACCGCCGCCAGCCGCGCCTGGGACGCCCCGGAAGAAGACGCGCCGTCACCCCGGAACCGAAACCGGCCCCAACTGCGCACGCGCATCAAGACCCCTTCCCCTCCCGCTCCCCAGCCGCGCATGCGCGGGGCGCCCGGCAGAGGGCGCGGGAGCCCTGGCACAGCCCCGAGCGGCGCGCGCCACCGCGCGGCCCCGCCCCGCCCCGCGCGAGCCGCCGCCGCTCCCGGGGCCGCGGGTTCGGGGCCGCGCCCAGGCCCGGCTCGCGGGGCCGTTACGGCACAGAGCCCGCGGGACGGTGCTGCAGCGCTGGAAACCGGAGAAAAACGTCAGCGTGTGTTGTCTACAAATTACGTTGAGCTCTGTATCGTGCTGCTTTCCGAAGGTGCTGGAGGCCGGCACAGGGCCGGACAAGCCGTGTTCTCCGGCGCCGCTTCGCCCAGCGAGGGCTGCAGCCCACCACCCGGCACGGCCCCGCCTGTATCGCTTTGCGCAAACCACAGCTTGCAAAAACGACTCTGTGCGCCAAGGCTGCGCATTTCTGTACCTGGCTGGTTTTTAAACGTAGTCAACAGTTTCCCCTCCGAACGCTCAGGCCCGCCGGCCTCGCTCTCGGCGTGCTGCCGGGCACGGGCCTCGCGCACCCCCGAAGGGCCGCTCCCCTGTGCAGGCCGGAGCGCATTCAGAGCAGGTAAGCAAGCGCATTTTTGCTTTGAACAGCTAACAGGAACCAATGCATGAAACGCAGCGTTTCAGATCTCCGTTACAATGATTTACACGCTAAAGGAGTCACAGACATAGTTTAGCTTGCCTGGCTCACAACTTTCAAAATACTCATAATCCAAGCAGGTGATGTGCAAAATTCTAGATTCCCAGTCATAAAATTTTGTATTGCACAATAATTTTTGTTAAGTCTTATATAAATGCCCTGGTTTCGGCTGGGATACAGTTAATTTTCTTCCTAGTAGCTGGTATAGTGCTGTGTTTTGGATTTAGGATGAGAATAATGTTGATAACACACGGATGTTTTAGTGCTTACACTGTCAAGGACTTCCCAGCTTCCCAGGCTCTGCCAGGTGCACAAGAGGCTGGGAGGGAGCACAGCCAGGACAGCTGATCCAAACTGGCCAACGGACTATTCCATACCGTATGATGTCATGCTCAGTATATAAGCTGGGGGAGTTGGCTGGGGGGCAGCAATCGCTCCTTGGGGATGGGCCGGGCCTTGGTCGGTAGGTGGTGCGCAGTTGCATCACTTGTTTTTCCTGGGTTTTGTTCCTCTCTCGTTTTTCCTTTTCATTACAATTTATTATTATTAATATACTATTGTATTTTATTTCAATTATTAAACTGTTCTCAGCCCACAGGTTTTCTTACTTCTCCTCTTCAGATTCTCTCCCCCATCCCACGGGGATGAGTGAGTGGCTACGTGGTGCTTGGCTGCCAATTGGGGTTAAACCACAACAATAAAACAGTAACTGTTTTTCCTGCTAATAATTTGAAACCTCTAAGTATTTCTCTTGAAATCTGAGTATCTTTGCGCAGTGCTCTATTCCAACATTGTTGTTCCCCCCATATTTGAAGGAACATCCAGCCATTCTGGAAAAGAAATCCAATGCTTATCTCCTGTAGTGTTACTGCAGCACTTTTAGTTCACAAGATTTAAAAAAATACATTAATAAAAGGCAGTAAAAGGTACTTTTGTATTCTTCCATATGCTTAGTTTCTCCACTTCCGAATGGAAATGTACTTTTTGGCAGGCATTTCATACATCACATTCAAGACTTCCTGCACAGCAACGGCGTTACAAGAGATGGATGTAGAAACGCTGGCACACAGACCAGGCTCCTCTTTATTCACCCCCTGGCCCGCTGCCTTTCATGGGAACATCCATACGGATAAATGCCCTCAGCACCTCAAGCCCACACAGTGTGCCTTGCTACCTCCAAACACCAACGGATTCTCCTGTTGTCCGGACTTCTACAGCCCCCCAGCCAAAGCCACCTGTACTTCACCGTGCACAGACCACGCATCTCGTTGTCAGTGGACCAATGACATCAATCCTTCGCAGTTGGTCTAAAAACCAAACTGGGAAGGCTGGTTTTCAGTGAGAATTTATCCAATGACTCCCAATAATTTTAATAAAATGAAATTGCCGTCCCAGAAAATGCTAGCCCTTCAGAGAGCCCTGCTTGTAGAACATAATCTATTACACATCTATCTTTCTGCCTTCCTGATCCATATAATCCACCAGATCTACAAAAAACACTGCACTGGAGTTTGTCAGGGGATTGGTCTTCAAAACGAATGAGGAGATGCTTCAGTGTTGTGAAAAAGATTAACACGGAGCAAATGAAATATTAGGTTTGATTCTTCCCAAGTCCCCACAATTTCCGAAATCACTATTTGCTTGTTGATCTCGTTAACTTTGAAACAACTGACACTTGAAGTAGCAGCACTGATATTCTAAGCTGTTCTCTACAGAAGGATGACTAGAAAGAGATACCTCAGTTGGAGTAATTTTCTCCTTTTTGAAGTTACATCCTGGTTTGTATTTCTCAGCTTTTAAATCCCATTTTCGTTGTTAAAAAGAAATGATTCTCAGAGAACAATACTACTTTTCAGACACACAAGAATTATTCAGTGATAATAAAGCAGTTAAGCACCAGCGTAGTGAGAAGCAGTAGCTGCAGGATCTTCATAACCAAGCTTCACCACAAAGTTCTACACGAACAGAAAGGTAGACTACAGACATGACCAGCACTGCAGGCCTTTGACACAGCATTTTTTTAGCTACAGGTTAAGTCCCAAAGACTTTCAGGTCTTTGTAATCACAGAGCTTCAAGCTGTATTACTGTTTGACTAAGATAATTATATGTAAAGATTCAGCTAATTTATACTAACCTACCACAAGGCTGAACAAGAAATATGCTATGATTAGGCTACCTGTCCTACCCCAAGACAACCCACTCATTTCCAGTGTGGATTTTATGAGGGTTTTGGCAACCATGCTTAAAAGTACATTCATGCTCCAATAGCAGCTATTAAAAAACCAAAACAAACACACACACCCCACTCAAAAAAACCCACACAACTCAGGCAAGAACCTCTTTCCCACCCCTTAGTTCCACAGAGCTGAAAGGCTTTGTTCTTCAGCAAATAGGTTGGACAAAAGGCATCCTGCCAAAGAACCGTGACCAACTGCAACAGCAGTCACCACCTCATTTTGCTTTTACACTCTGTAGAACCTGCCTTCTACATCTTTGGGTCACGCTGACCAGGCAGAAACAAATACCTGGGATTTTTTTCTGCTTAGGCAAAGCAGTACAAGAACATTCCCTCCTTAAGTGCTTCAAATAGAGACTTCTTCCAACAGGCAGTTTCCTTCCATCTCTGCAGCAGCACCTTTCTAAAACCCGCTCCAGTTGGCTGCTGCCAGCCAAGTCATCTGGGCTCTACCCACCTTGTGCTTAGTATTCTCACCACGAATCTTCTTTTTCTCCCTGAGCTGTGGCTCAGTGTTTTCCACAGGCTTTGAACATCAAACCCAGGCTGAAAACTTTATTTCTTTATAAATATTTTATTTCTTTATAAATCTTTATTTCATTAAGTGTTAAGGAACTCTAGATTGCTATGGCAGCCCACTGCAAAACGGCAACAATCTGATCAGAGTTCACCTGATGTGACACAGCAGCTGTGACCGTCACAATTTTCTTGGACATGCATATTGTAGACATCCCATTTCCTGAAACAACCCACAGATTGTCAGGTAATACACCTGCTTTTACAGTTTCAAACACTGCCAGGTTAAGACCCCTCATTGGGGTCTTCTAGTTCATCAACCGAGAAGTTCTTACTGCTCTTCTGTAAGTCTCACCTATGTGCTATAGTCTGCTGAAAGCCACAGGCTTAAGTTGCTCCTGGAAGACCACAACCTTCAGGGGCATTACTGCCTGACTGCGTCACGTTTAACAGCCTTGCTTCCAAAGTAATTGAAAACACGAACATGATACTTAACTGGTTAATTGTAACACAGATCTAGAAGACAAGTAATAGTGCCAATTGCGTTTTACTCTAGGATAGCCGCAGATTATCAGTCTGGTACTTCTCCCTCTGAAGAGAGATCCACATGCAATCATCCCAACATCACAGGCTATTTTTTCACCGCTACAGCATACACAGCCCATGAAAAACACTTCGGGACTTGAAAGTAAGGCAAGCCTTTAGTTTGCGTGAAGATGCCAACACAAACTGGCTACAGCACACTACCCCCCATCGTAACTGGACAGATTCTGTATGATCTGCTAGAGCTCCTGAAGACAGCCAGCAGCTCAGGAGGGGCTCCAGCTGAAGCTGCTGTTAGCTGCCTCTACCACCAGATGTTAAAGACGGGCCTTCTACAGTCGTGCCTTACGGTGAAGCACTGATCAGTCAAGAATGCCTGCCCTTGTTTTTCTTGCAGAGAGACAACTTTGTTCACTTCTTGAGTGGATGCGCTCAAGACACTCTGCGTCAGCTCCCTTTTCACCTGTGTAACTCTGTAATGGTTTACTAACCCTTAGTCAATCAACACAGTAAAACAACATATGGTAACGGGAAGTGGTCTGCAATACTAGATGTTTTAAACCATAGTTCTTCGCGTAATGACATCTGTGAAGGCTGAAGTACTGCTATCAGACCGTTAAACTACTCCAGATTTGGAACTCGCTGTACCTTCAACAACTTTTGTGCCTTCTTCAGCAATTTTTAAAGAAATTCTTTAACTGCCTCAGCATAGATGAAACAAGCCCACTCTGAGACCACACAACCCATTCACATGAACATATGCAGACACCCTACAGTCTGGAAGAAGGACTGCATACTTAATGTATTTACAGTTTGATGCTACCGGATGGAAACTTAACATAAGACAGTACAAAAGAAAAGTCCAAACTAAACTTTTTATACCTCCACATACCCCTTTTTAATATGTTATTTTGCACTGTGTACATGAAAACCAAAAATAAACAAAAGGAACTTTAGCCAAACTCCCCTTCCTCCTCCAGCTTTATTGATAGTTTAAAATTACATTTTCTATGTTCTAGGACTTCAATTGCTTTTACCATCTTACTTTAAAAACTGATTACAAGCAAATGAAACTCAGTTGTCCAAGTGATATAGTATACAAAAATAACATCTTGATTTCTGTGAAAATGCATTTATTTGCAACTCCTGAATAGCTCCAAATTGTATATGCTATGAGCACTGATGTCTGGGTTTCAGATTTACTTTGAAATATTTATTCAAAAGCTTCCCATTACGTTCTGTATCTCCAACATGAACATTCATTGACTGAATTACTGTTACTTTTAAGTTTATTCCTGATTTCTCTCTCTCTCTCRTGGCCATTAACAGGCATGTGCATCTTGTTTGTTTACTCCCACTCAGCTATATGCTCTAGGTAGGGCCTGATACAGATATTACTTGGTGTTAACAGCTACTGAGGTCAGACAATCCAAGGCCATTGTAATAAAATTAAAGTTATGAGGAAGTTTAGACACTTCCAGAATTTCTTTCCTCCTGCATAGGATCACTTCCATGTAACCCAGAGAGGGTTTGCTGGTCTGACTCAACTCTTCCCACTCATCAATCCCTATTCACCAGTGGCACGGAAAGGGGGTTCTTTAACAAAGCATTATACATAACACCTCTACCAAACTAAACATAAACATTTTTGTAGTTAAATGCAGAAAGTTGATTTTTCCACCCCTTTCCTCCTTTTACACGGCAAGTAAAGCTCACTGGCCTGGGAGTAGCCTCTATCTGCCAACCTTTGGCCAGTGAAGAGGATTCAGAGAAAAATAATACAACCATCAATCAGAAAAAGGAGGGGCGACAAAGGAAAATAATTAGGCTGTAGCTTCAATTGTGCATTCCCGTGCAAGGTGCCCTGACTCGCCGCAGCGATAGCAGTTGACTTCACTGGTCTTGCTGCAGTTGATGGCTACATGGCCAGTTTCACCACACCTGGAAAAAGCAAATGATTTTATCAAAACCATCCAGAACAGTTACTCAGAAAAGCAATCCTATTCTGTCAAGTACGTTATCTACTTAAATTTCATGCAACACTAGTTCTGCATTCAAGACTTCTGCTTCAGTGTTCCAGAATTCTTTGACATGAGGCAAGTTTCTGTCTTCACCAGAGCCAGGAACTGTTCCCCAACTGATCAAATCACATTAATTGCCATATATGCTGGAACCACCGTATACCAAATACAGAAGGTTTGGGGGTTTTTTGTTTAACTGTGTGTCAGGTTTTGCCTGCTCCGATGCTTCTGTCTGCAGTTTACCCTTGTTTTGAGAGTAATTAGTTTTAACTCAAATGCACCATGTTCTCTCTCCCTCCTCCACAGAAGGGAACCTTGGTGAGGGTGAAGAATACTGCGCTCAGGAACGTGCCGTTTCTGGTACAGGCCTGCATTCGAAAACCAGTCGGCACTTTGACGCTGGCGTTTCAAACTGACTTAACATCCGCTTCTATGTGCGGTTCCCACAACCAAGATGTTGTAAGTATATTCCTGCTGGGGCTGGCCGTGCCAGCCAGCCAACTTACAGCTGAAGCTTGTTAGTTCCAGCATAAGATACAGGGTACCCAGCTCTAGTTTAAGTTTGTGCTATAGGCAAGTACTTGCTGTTACCTTCTGCAAAAAGATACAGCCCTTTCTCCTGCACAGCTTAAGTGATTTAACATCTGCATTGTTCTGGCCATCTCGAGATGAGCATCACTGAATCTATTACTTGACTTTGCTAATAGGTGTTTAAGTCTTAGTTTTGAACAATAGTAGAGAACTGTTTAAAGAAACAAGCTACCCGGTCAAAGTTTAAGCTTCATTTCCTAACCAAAATTAGACACAGAATGCATCTATCACTTAAGGTACATTTTGCAGTTGTCTCTTGTCAGTTCTTACCTATAGCATTTCACTTTGGTGCAGTCTTTTTGAATGTGTCCAAACTCTCCACAAGAATAGCACTTCTGCTCATCTGCATGGTCACAGTCACGAGCCAGATGGCCAGGTTTGCCACAGTTGTAGCAGCACTGCTCTCTCTCCCTCTTCGGCTCCTTGCAGTCCTTCGCAATATGGCCACCTCTACCGCAGTTATAGCAGGCTTCCACAATAAGAAAAACATACCAAACAAGACTATAAAACCTTGGTAAAGTGAGATGTAGCATGCTTCTAATGAAGGACATGTACAGCTTCTTTCCAGGGAATTATGATCAATGTCCTGTACCCTCCTCTTCAACCACAGATCTCTGTCCATGTGATTGAAGAGATAGAATATTTAGTGATACTTACCATCCTCCTGAAGATCACAGTCCTTGGCAAGATGGCCAGACTCACCACAGCGGTAACAGATGTCCGGGAGAGATGAAGACATGAACTGGAAGCCTGCTTGAAATGGGTAACAGGAGAAAAAAAGGCTTAAGGATTAAGTTAAGAATATTCTTAAGAGTTAAATCAAGGACACTGTCAGCTGAATTGACAAGCTAACTTCACTCTCAGAGGCCCCGGGCAAAATTCTTAGGCAGCGAAATGTATTACCGATTTGTGTCCTAACTTCTTCAGACTAACAAAGCCAGTTTAACTCACTATTCAGAACAGTCAGCTAAAGATCTTACTGTGCAAATACTGAAAACCACAGCGATCAATCACCTCTGCCACGGCTTCTCATCCCACGACCACGGCCAATTCCAGTAGGGCACTCCCGAGCCCAGTGGCCAGTACGTCCACACTTGAAGCATTCGTTGCTGCTCATGGCTGCAGATTACCTGCCTGAGAAAGAAATAAGACATTTTTAGAGCACCTTCTCCCCCAACCAAAGGCTACATTAAAAATAAGAGGTTTAGAGGTTTCCCACCCTCCTGGCAAAGGCAATGAAAGCCAAGCAGGACTTCTGGCTAACTCAAGACTTTCTTGTACAGTATCTGATCACAACTATTAAAACCACTGTAGCAGATAAAAGTTTGTCTCTGCTTTGCTTGGAGTAAGGCAGCTTTGAACAGCCAAAGAAACAGCGTTCTACGTATCTTTTCCTCTACTTAGTTTTTGTAGCCAGTCTTCGCTTCAAAAATTTACAAAATGCTTAGGAGTGGGGAAAAAAAGAAGTAGACCCCTTTAACTGTTGTCTTACCAGCCTTACTGTTGTTCTCTCTTTCAGTAATGCACCTTCTTCCTTATTCCTCAGAGTTAAACTCAAAAGCCAGCTACTCACCTCTGCAAAATATTTCTTCCTGGTAATTGTTACACTTTTTCTTGAAGTGTCTGGCTGGCAGCTACTACGTTTATTGACTGATCAAGCTTCATTCTGGAAGCTAACTGTAAGAATAGCCAGCCTTAGGCCTAAAGCCTTAAAGAGCATATTAGCTTAACATTTGAAGACTTAAGTTCTTTTATGACCTAAATAGCAGTTAAACTCTGGGAAACAAGAATTACAACTTCAATATATTAACCTATAGCTCAGGATGCATACTTCACTCCCAGGTTTACATGAAAGAAAACGTTTAAGACATTTGGCTTCCCTGAAAGACCCCAGACACTTGCCAGATATGTAGAAGGCTAAGTTGGAAAACATCTTTAGAATGCTATGGAAACATCACATAGGCATGCCTGTCAGAGACAATATAAACCACTTCTTTTGCCCATATTGGGGAATAGAGGTATGCGTTCCATTGAGCAGGAAAGTCAGTCTGCCGCAGGCCACTGAAGCAGTGGTTGGGATGGGGTAGGTCAAACAGACTGCAGTCACAGTACCGTAACTCCCCTAAGCTGTAAAACAGTTACACAAGACTTCTAGAACTAGAAATAAAAGAACAAGGAAGTTAAATATTTAAATTGGAGTCTTTTTTAAACTCGTCTTCAAGCACACTTTTAAATACACTAGTTTAAAAATATGCACGTCAAGCTTTGTTTTGATGAAGTCGTCTTAAGTTTAAATACTTCACATGCTCCCTCCCAATTCATTATTCTTAACTCAACAGAAGTAGAATCATTATCTGGTATGTTTGGTCAGTTTACCTGATCCCCCATCAAGATAATCTTCCTGTAACCCTACAATTTATTTATGTTACAGAATGCTTCCCTCCTCTCCAAACCACCCAGCATTCCAGATTACCAATAACGTTCATGAGTTGCCTCTTGAAGAAAGCCACTACAAAAGCAGTAAGAACACCACATGACCTCAAGAAGGAACCAGAATTAGCATCCTGACATTTAGCTCTTAAATGGAGAGCATATATCTAAACATGAATTTTTATTTAGAGTTATTTTTAAAGTACTCCAACGTTGAACAAATTTACTGTGGCTTTTTAGCCACTCCTCCCTCAAAACAGTTTCTCTCTCCAATCATCTTCAGCATAGAAGTGACCATCCATCCTTCCAACCACAGTAGAGGCCTGAGAATTCAAAGTACAAGAGATATAAACTTTATTATGCTACTTCTGTAATCCCACATCTACCTTCCAGCTGGACCAGATGATGGTATTTGCTCTTAAAATCAAGTTCTGCAATGACAGGATGCAAGATGCTCTTAAGTGGATGTCAATAAAACAACTGGTTATCTGAGCATTTAAGAGATATACTTGGATTTTACACATAACCCAGTCCTCTCTGCTTCACCTCAGTGTTCAAGATTTCGAACTATCTTATTAGGACACCCAAGGGTGAAGAGCTGTCTACTATGGTGGCAGCAGCTGGCACTCAGTGTGCTATTGTTTATGCCTGTTTTCATAGCAACCATGTTGACACTGCAGAACAGGAAAAACACAGGCAAAGCCAACTGCAGGAGCTGGGCTCAGGCACAATAGCTGATGCTGCTTTCAATTTCAAGAGGGACAAGATGGGGTCTCTGAATTATACACCAAGATATATTCTTCACTCAACTAGCAACTCTCTTAAGACCTGTTAAAAAGAGCAGAATAGTATGCCAACAGCTGTAGCAGAGTTGCAATACATCTTTACAAATACGAACAACTACGAGCCTTTCATTCCAAACCATGAACTTGAGACTACAGCATGAAGTGACAGGATTGAGTACTGCCACCAGCTACCCATATGATGAACCTAACGTAACCAGTTAGGTTAACATATGGTAAAAGATAAATGTTTAATAGCTGTGCTAGACCTGCTTTAGATGCACAGTGAAAAGGTTTTTATAGTGAGATTAATCTGTCAGCCTATATCTAGTCTGT
This sequence comes from Oceanodroma leucorhoa, assembly GCA_030449065.1. Lineage (NCBI taxonomy): Eukaryota > Metazoa > Chordata > Aves > Procellariiformes > Oceanodroma > Oceanodroma leucorhoa. The sequence goes on from JASVER010000118.1 coordinate 816,645, forward strand.
CAACCTCCCAGTTAGGGTCAGGATCTGTGTGGTAGACAAAAGCTCACTACCCACTGCCCCAAAGGAATCTGAAAAAGAGAAGTTTTACATCTGATTCAAAGTTGCTTCCTTTTTAACTGCTCTTTCAAGAGGAAAACCTGAAGTTTCTTTTCCTCTAGTATAAAGCAAATTGGCGAAGTAAGATTATGCAAACTGCGTAAGAAATCTGAAGTCAAACCACCATCTCTGCACAACTATCCTTAAAGGCTATTTGAGAAATTAATTTAAAAACTTTTATCTTCAGAGGCCCCTTTCCCCCCGAACTCAAGAGATATTTGAAGGTTACAGCCACCACAGAAGTATGATCACAAAGCACGCTGCTCCATCTTCAGATACCTGAAGTACATGAAAGTACCAGTTTGCCTGGAATTTCTCTTCACCAGTATTTTAATGTTTAACTTCTGCATTCTTCCTGTAAATGATCTGAAACTGAATACAAGTTCACCAGCTAGAGGTGGATGCAGCTGACACTAGTTTTACTTGCCCCACATTCTAAGAAGCCTTACACAGGATAAAATGCCCCACCAGTATAAACTGTTTTAAAAACCAACGTAAGGATTTAGTTTTCAGATAAAGCCAACAGCCACCTTTAAGAAGCAATATCCAGAAAAGGCTGGTTCAGAAGACAAGTCCTTAAATGGCTAGCCTCCAAGCAGTTTGGACATCATTACATTTTTCAGTTACTTCCAAGACAAAAAAAAATTAGCACAGTAAAAACCACCCAAGTTCAAGTTCTCCTCTATTAGTCAATACTCCTCCATTTTGTCATCACAGGCAAGCTTCCAGTAGTTCCTTTTATCTATAAAGGCCACCTTAAGTAAGCCTTCTGCAAGAAGGCTACTTGTTTAGGTCTTCTTGGAAAGTTTTCACCCAGTCACATCTATCAGTGTTTTCTGCAGCTCAAATGTGTTACACAAAGCAGCTTGCCACACCACACACACACCCACCCACACACACCCCCCCGCCTTTACATCCCAGAACTAGACTTCTACCTCACCAGGAAGGAAAAGTAATAATGGAAAACAAGTTAGAACTATGGCTTCATCTAGCATTTCTGAGCCAGGTCAAATTTTACAAGATATACTAAGTCACTGCCGCATAGACTAGATTCCAAACTTTTGAAGAAACACAAGTCTAGCTGCCTCAAACCTTACGTTTCTACTAAAGAGAGATGGTAGTCATTTACCTGAAGTCCTCCTATGGACCTCCCTAACTGTAAGTTTGAAGCTGCAATAAGTCACCTTGCAGCTATTCAGCAAAACATTATTAAGAATGAATTTTAGACTTTGTTCTGTATGATCACCCTACTGCTAAAGATCATGGGCTGAGAACAGCGCAAAGATCCAAGTGAGAGGTGCCACCACAGTGGTTTCCTAGGTCAGATTTGAAGCTTTCAAGTGCAACTTTAGCACCAAACTTCAAAGTGACAAAGGTTCTTTGTGATTCTTCTAGTGATACGAGAAACTTTGAAGTTTCTTGTATCAAACTTGGAAGTGGAAGATCGTGTCTTTCTGTGGCTTTACAGTCAATACACATTCAAAACTTTCAGAACAGGAGAGGTGCTATTAGTCTCCAGTCTTCACGCACAAGATTCAACAATATCCAAGACTGTTTTAGTAGGCCATCTAGACCTGATAATGGGAAGAACTACCACTAAGCTCCACTGCAATGCCCCTTATTTTATGGCTTTTAGCCTAGATGCCCTCTGAGGAAGAAGTTTGTTTTAACAAACAGAAGTAAAATCAACTTGGGCTCCTCGTAGCAGAAAAGAAGCTGAACTTCATCTCGTAAGATTACCCACGCTTCTTCTGGATACAAACAGTTCCTTAGAATTCAACAGCCCAATATAACAAAGGCAATTATCTTCATTATACTTACCACGTGCTTCTTTCGATCTACAAGTGTCACTTCCATTCGACATTAATAGGACTTCACTCCTTCAAAGGACAGACTAGATAAAAACCACTGCTAAAGCCAGCATACTTAAGAGCTCTTTGGCAAGTCAGCTATATCAAAAAGGCAAATGTTGAGAAATCAGCAGTTTCTTTCCAGGCTGCTGGTGACCAACCTACAATATCACACCTGAATTTGACAAGCCAGACCAGAGCCAGCCCAAACATGGCAAAACCCCTATGCAATAGGAAGCATAGCTTTGCTTTCCTGTAAGATGAAGAAATGGAGAGGCAGAAAGGACTGCTAACAGAAGTGCTAGCATTTAGTTTTAAAAGAAAACTCAAAACATTACTCATTTAAAGAGAAATGTTACCCGTGAGGAGTTTTTATTTCCCCAAGAAGCATGTTTTGAGAATTCTTGAACACAGGACACATGACTGTCATCAAAGCTACTCAGTATTCAGCTGGCTGAATTTCCACATCTGTAACCTGAAAACATCCTACAGAGCGAGTTAGTGATGCTCCCACTTTCGGCTTTTTCCTCACTGGAAAAGATACAAAATTTCTGTATTGTATTCTGACCACCAGGTAACAATACCCCAATTCTGAAAGGAAGTAGTTTGAAGCCTCAAGAAAACCTGTAGATGTGCAAAGCCACGCCCTACACTCCATTTGGGTCCCCTCTACATTCCACAGCCAAGCCGATCCAAGAATGCCGAACATTAACTATAACTCAAGAACTTGGATCCCTACTGAGGGGCTAGAAGCCAGGTCAAAAAGACATCATGACTTCCATTAGACTAGTAATTCTTGGGTAGCTTTGTTGACACAAATCAGAAGGAGACCAAAAGTTCATCAAAAAAGTGACTCTGTAGCACTTCCTGCCTATCCATACTAGTTAATACGGAGTGGGAGAAACTATAGACTACCCACCAGATATGCCCATTCTACCAACTTACCCTTTTATTTTTTGTTGCTATCTGTGCAAAGCTTTAAACTTAGAGAGAACTGAGCAACATCAGCAACATGTGAGCTTCTTAACATAAAATTCAGTCCAGACATTAACAAAGTCAGTTTTAAAAAATGATAGGTTAAGCCTGTAACTTGCAAGGTTGTTGCACAGCCCTGGTGAACTCGTTCAACCTCTTCACTTTGAGGACAGATGCAGAATTGCTTCTCTAGGCAAGTTTGTGTTGAGGAAGAAAACACGGACTAGGCGACCCTAACGCTGCGTGGCAATGGGATCTTATTAAGTGCTGAAACGAAAATAAAACCCACTATTAAGTTTAATAGTTCCTTATGACAATTCTGGATACCAAATGAGTAACAGCGGTTACTTGAGAACTACGTCTGACAGGAACTTAAATAAAAGGCTGCTCCACTAGTCTGTGATCTGTAGATGTCACAGGCTGTTTTTCCTATCCATTTATAGGTCACATTTGGATTTGGAGCAGGCCACCATCCATGCCTGTGGTCGGAGACAAGTAGTTGCAACACCTCGACCCTCTTGTCTCCGGCACAGCCTCACACGTGGGGCGGCCACGTGGTGCGCCCAGGCCGCGGCCCGGCCGCCACCGCTCCGCCAGCCTCCCCCCTCAGCCGCCGCAGACAAGGAGTTTAGCACAGATTTAAAAAAAAAAAAAAAAGATAAAAAAAAAGAAGTAGTAGTACAGACAATTTTATTTCAGCCACCTTCCACCCAGTCCCCGCTCTCACAGCATCTCCTTCCCAAACTTGCCGCAGCCGCTCACCACAGGGAAGTTAGTCACACTGCCCAACCCGCGCATTAAGGCCGGGCCGGGCGGTTTCCCCCTCCCCACACCGCCGGGCCGGCCCCCCGAAGCGTTACCCCCCGACTGCCACACCGCCCTCCGCCCCCGCGCTGCAGGCCTAGCCAGCAGGACACGTCGTCGCAGCCGCTGCCGGACCCCGGCCAACAGGCCGAGCGCCGCCACCGGCCCGGGGGGTTCGGCAGGAGACTGCTCCCGGGTAGCGCCCGGCCTGACCCAGCGGACCGGGGTAACCTACCCCCAGCCCAGCGCCCCGGCCTCCCTTCCCCCAGAGCGGCGCAGGCTCCCTCAGCGCCTCCCGGAACCCGCCAGAGCCTGACTCACCCGCCGCCACCGCCCGCCCTCGCAAGGCCTGCGGCACCCCGCTGCCCCCTCCGCGCTCCCCATCCACCTCCCTCCGCGCCTCCCCGACACCCGGGCCAGGAGATCGCGCCCGAGCCCCGGCGGGCCGGTCGGCGCCACTTTCCCGCGCACTAGGCCCGAGTGCGCCAGCGCCATCATCCCTCCGCGCTGCCTTCGCTCCCCACCCTCGGCCCCAGCAGCCCCCCCGGCCGCCGAGGCCGACCCGGCAGTTACCTGCGGACCCCCGGCCCCGCTGCGGCTGTAGCCCGCCCGGACGACAGTAGGCCCCGCTCGCTCCGGCTCTGCCCGCCTGCTCCCGGCTGCCTTCTGGCTGCGCCACACGCGGTTTGCACACGGCCCCGCGCGCTCTCCCCCTCCCCCGATCACCCCGCCCCTCCCTACTACTCTGCGCACGGCTCACTGGAGTCCACCTCTCAGCCAATGGGCGCAAACCGCTTTTCCGGGTGGCCAATCGGAGTTGCAGTCGGGGACACCCAACCATCGCAGTCGAAAGGTGGGAGGGGCCCGCCTACCGGGCCTCTCCGCGGGCCTGGCTGCCTGCTGCCGGGCGGGCGGTGCGAGGGGCGTGAGCGGCGGGGAGGCGCTGGCTCCGCTGGGGCGCGGGGGCCGGCTGTTCCCAGGGCGCTGCAGGACGGAGCGGCTCCTCTCGGGCTCTGCGGCACCTCCCTGCCCTTCGCGCCGTGACTCACCACCCCGGCAGCTCCGGCTTCCTCCCCGCGCCTCCCCCTCTCCCGTGCCGGGCGGTCCAGCGAAAGGCGCCGCGCAGGGCGCGAAACGGCGTGTCAGAGCCGCCCGCCCTCTGCCCCCCGCCTTCTCCCCCGCTCCGCAACCCCGGTTCAAATCCCGCGGTGGACAAGACAGGCGGGACGGCCGCTGCTGTGGGTTTCCCGCCTTGGGAGAAGCAGCTCGGCCCGACGCAAAATCAAACGGAACGGCGCGCCCCTCCACTGGCTGAGCAGCGGGAGCTGCCCGCCCGCCTCCCTGTCTCGCACGGCCCTGCCTGCTCCCGCCCAGCCTCCTCCATGTTAGTCCGAGGAGACGGGCGCCTCCCCCGCGCTCCCGCTCCTCTGTCCGGCCTTTGCTCCCCGCGCCGAACCGGGCGCCCCGCATGTCCCTGGCCTCGGGTTTGCCTCTCGGTAACCCGCCTGTCTCCCCAGCCAGACTTGCATCGGACTTGGCCGCCACCCCCCGTCCCCGAGCAGCTGCCTTCACCCACCCACGCCGGGGGCTTTCCCAGCCACCTTCCCGCTCCCCGCGCTGCCCTGCCGGGGACACCGTGCGAGGCACCTCTGCCGCCGGTACCGCGCTAAGGCTCCCGGCACAGCCCGGCGGCGCGGTGCCGGCTGCCGGCACAGCCCTGAGGCGCGGAGGAGAAGAGGGCAGAGGGCCCGCGCTCCCCGCCGGGCTGCGCCCCGCCCGCGGCGGCGGGCCCGTCCCCGTACGCCAGCGGCCCGGAGGCGCGGCAGCCATCTTGACGGGAAGGCTTGGCGCCCGGCCTGCCGGTAGCGCTAGGAAATGGTGGACACGGCGATCGGGCACGCTGGAGTGTGGTGGTGGTGGCTGGCACGAAGTAACCATCGGTTTTTACCAGACTCCTGTCACTTCATTAGTGCTGGTGAGGACACCAGTTAAGAAGGCTTCTGATGTTTTCACGTATTGCGGCCAAAAGACACAAGAAGGAAAATGGTTTTTGAATTGAATTACTGAACAAAATTTACTCTCTTAGAATCTATGTCTTACACAAATAGTTTTGTACTCAGCTATGAGGATTTTTACATAAAACCTCTCCCTTTTGCCTAGGAACTTTGTCAATGAATTAGCAACTAAGTATTGCACCAAAACCACTTGAGTGTGAATGCCCTAGGAAGTACAATACACCGGCAATATCCACAATTACTCTGTTCAATTGGTCGTCATTGTTTTGTTTAAAATTCTGCCATTTCAACGTTATATTGCAATGTCTTCCCCTTCCTGTCCGTCGGTTACAAGAGCAAGAAAGCCCCACCGGGCCCCGGGGCTTGGGAGTAAAATGTTGGTGCCAGGCTGGTCGTGGAGACACTTTGGATTGACCTTTCCTCAAGCTGTAAATCTAATATTATAGCACTATAGTTAGGTTTCTTTTATTAGAATATGAGTAATAATGTATGTGTTTTCCTCCGTGTTGTGAAGTGCAGTTCATTTAAGATGGACTTCACTTGGGTTTATTTGTATTTTGTGTGCTGCATTTGCACGTCTGTGTTGTGTGTTTTATAATATGCCATACTTTCTGCAGAACTAAACCAGGCTGGATTGCATCAGCATTGAGGTTCGAAAAGGGGACGAGCCTTTCAGGCCTATCTCTGCATGTTACGCTATAGTGTCTTACTAAAACTTTTGCCAACTCTCATTCTGGTATTTGTTTTCTTAGCAATGTAAAAACATCAACACTGCCAACAAGCTTTGAACTCATAATAACGTTTCTTCCCATTAATTACTTTTTTCATCTCTACTGTCATAGTTCAGCATAATTTTCATGGCTTTTGGTTGCCTCAGATACATTACAATCCTGCTCATACTTTTCAAATGTCATACTCGTAGTTTTAATTACTACTGTCTTCAGGTGATAAAGGGAAGAAAAATAATGTGTGTTGCTAAGTATGGGCTTAGAGCTTCAAAATCACGAGTGTCCCTGCACTGCGTTAAAAAAAACAGCCAAACAACAGATCCATGTCACTAAGAAAGAATGCAGAGAGAAAATCATACATCCTCATATTTTTCATCAAATCTTTAGTTTTTTTAAAGTACTAGAATCTGGCTTCTGTATGAGTCTTTGTAACAGGACTCGGGAATTTCAGGCTGACAAAACAATTGTAATACAACTTTTCTAACTTTTTGTGTTTTGCTGGTTGTACTTCTAATACTGTTCACAAGGCTAGGAAAATCCAAGCTTAATCTTGGTGGCAATCTGTAGACTTACTGTCATAGAAAGTTTTTCTGACTGATACAGCCAGTAAATTCCCCTGAACAAATCAAAACTGTTTGTTTGAAGGAACTTCAAATCATATCCTGGACTCTCCCTTAGTTGAAATGGAAATAGGGTGCAACTGTGAGTGAAAAGGCATTACTCAAGAAGTGTTACTGCTGGTGACAAATCAATTACCCTCTCTAAGTGTACTGCCTCAAATACAGTTCCAGTGTTCTTATAATATAGGATATTTTTAGCTATGTTTCATTATAATGGATGAAATTTTCCCCCAGCAGATAATAAGAGAGTCTTGTAACAGCATTTGGTTTGTGTACTTACCTCAAGAATTAATTTGGCTTGTATCTTAATAAAGCTTGCAATTCTTGTTTTGCAGGTTTCTCTTTGATATTTAGGCAAAGGATAGTCTTGCAGTTAAAGAACAAAAGTGAGAGGCATGACAGCTGTTCCTGGCTCGGTTAGTACTTCCTGGAGAAAACAAAGTAGACAGAAAACAAGGCAGAAGTACAAAGTCTTTAAATTTCTTATGTGCAAGGAAAAGACAATTTTATGTCAGTTCCAGACTTCTCGGTTGTGTTAGCTCTGCCCCAAAAATTCCAAGCCTCAAGAACAATTTATGAAGAACAGTGCTCAAAGGACCTCAAGTACCGTAATAGTTGAAGATAATCTATTGTTTCAGCAATATATCTTCCTAAGGCAGACGGTTCTTAGAAGTGTTGGATAAAGAGCCAAATAATTTTAAGACCAAATAAAACAACAAATCACATTTTTCAACCAGTGTTCTTGCATTGTTTTCCTCTGAGTGGTTAGACATGTGGGTAGAAAACTGCTTTAGTTGCTGGGCAATTGTCATTGCTTCTCAGCCACATATTTTTATTGTTAAACTAAATCTTACTTCATTTTGTACGTGGGATTTTTCAAAACCAAGGAGACCTAAAATAATCGCTATGGATCATAAGTATTCAACAGAGAAAGTGCTTTTGGAGTTTGGTGCGGTTGAAAACAACTTGTCAGCAGCAGTTTCAGAACAAGTGGTAGCTGTCGCCCATTCCTTCCCCCATCCCCGACCGTTCATTTCCCCTGACAGGAGGCCGTAGCAGAGCAGGAGTACACACCCGCCTTTGCACAGTTCTGCCCTGGAATGCTTTGCCCTAGCCTCTGCAGTAAATTTAATTCCGATGGTATAAGAACAACAAGGGGAAAAGTATTTGTTTTTAATGATTGGCAAGTGACATTATCCCTCTAAGATCAATAGATTCCTTGTGACATTCTGTATTACAGTGTCTCGTAAGAGAAGCATATTTTACCACTGGCTTAAGCCCAGTGGGTCAGCAACGTCCATCAAGATTACTTCTGCAAAAAGAGAATCATCTGTTGCTGAAAGAAACAAAGTGAGTGTCTTCAGTCAGCTCTATGTATTTATTTCTTTAAAAAAGTCATGGTCAACTGTTTTGAAAAGAGGCTGGATAAAAAACCCAGTGAGATCTGTTGGTGTGTTGAGAAAGGAAAGACTGACTCTGGTTAATACTTGTCCATATAAATGACAGTTCAGGAAGCTTCAGTGGTGATCTTAAGAGACTTTTGCAATATAGAAGGCATAATCCCCTGCATGATGCAACAAGTAACAGGAAAGACCTGCCTGCTTCTTTTATAAAATATTCATATTTATATTCAAGTTTCATGACTGAATTATTTCATAGGCTCATATATCCTTTTTTTTTTGGAGAGTATGTCTATTCTAAATTAGCTACATACAGTCTTCTAGGGTAAAATTATTCTGGTTGAAGGAAACAGTCATCCTGACTGATTTCAGATGCTTAGTTTGTTTTGATTTATTATAATTAGCTGATGAGATTTCAAATAATTACTTATTTAATGTATATAATAATACAAGAATGATTAGTGAGCTCATGACTGTTGCACAGGTATCCCCATTTAGAGTCAGGCAAAAAGAACTTCATTTGCTAACAAAGGGGTCCAGCTACACAATCATCCTTCTATTTCTCTAAAGAGAATAAAACCCTTAGATATGTCTGAAAAACTACTACACACTCTCTAAATATTTTATAGAGATATATAAATATATGCAGCAATGCATGTATTATTTGGCAGGCACCAGTGAGGGCCATCTGCTCCCCAGGGGTCAAGGAGCCAGGAACCAAAGGTGACACCAAGGTGGCAGGGCCCAGCCCCACAGCACCCAGGCAGGGCAAGCCCCGGGATGGCAGCCGGGGTCAGCCAGGAGTCGGGATCATCGGACAAGCTCATACGGAGGAGGCAGGGCTGAGGTGATGCCAGGAAGTCAGTTTGCAGATCAGGGTCAGGTCCGGTGGCAGTAAACAGAGTGAGATGCAGTCTGGTGATTGCCATGCAAGTCCATGGTGGCAAGGCAGGGCTGAGATCAAGCCAGGAGGACCAGGAGAGACCAAGGAGGTCCATGGCCAGGCACAGACATGGCTGTACTGCAGCTGAACGTGGAGCTGGGCACCAGCACCCCCGCGGCATAACTCAGGCAGCGGCCGAGGGTCCAGGGCTGAGATGGGCCCGTGGGCAGAGTTGTGGGTGGAAGCACCAGGAAAAGCTGGTCAAAGCAATTAAAATCTATTAGCACGCTCATGGCCCTGACATTATTAAATGTGCTTAGTGACTCTGCTGTGTCTTTAAGATTTAATGTATGTTTAAGTGAGTTACTCCATTGATTTTTTGCTGATGACAGGGATGACTTCATTAGCCAGACAGGTTGTCTAAGTGTGCAATGAAGTTTATAAATTACATGAAATCGGTTATTCAGAATGTCCTGTGGAATAAAAAGCTAGAGCTTACATGGTACGAAGGAGGGCAGAAGTCTTCAGGACTCAATTAGGGCAAATGCCTGAAGCAGACTGGTGTCACGTGAAAATGGGAAGATACAACCTGCATATGAAGGCACCGTGATGTCATATCCGACATAACCAATGGCCAGTGTACCAGACTGAGATACAGTGAGAAAATGTCTCAGTAAAGTATTCTCTAGAGCATGTTCTTCGACATGAAAAAAACCCCACCCAAACTGCTTTTTGCTGTTCTTCTCTTATTTTTAAAACAACCGATGGAATAACCTGTTGGGTCCCAGCTGCTCAGTATACTTTAGTGTTTTGCGCTATGTCCATCTTCAAGCTATCCTTCCCTTTTCATCACACCGGCGATTGTACCATTGAGCCAATTGTTATGTCTGTTAAGCTGACTACAGTGTTAAAAATTACACTAATATTTATGGTCTGTATGACACTTCAGAGAACTATATAGCGCATGATGGAGCAGTCCTCACTGAAGGATGCCTGTAAGACCACACACATAAAAAAGATTGAAGAGTAACCTATATAACCCAAAGTGTAAAGTAGCTTAGGCACTGTACCGTGATAATAATAGTAGATGTTCACGTGTGCACAGTCTTGATGGAGTTCTGGTATCCCTCTAAAACGGGATATTCAACTAAAGGGTCAGGTTTTGTAGTGCTGCTGCTTCTATTTTTGCGCAGTGCCCTAAGGTTAAAAGGTTACAATGCAAAACCAAGGTCAAGAGGTACCCTCGATTGTACCAGGGAATGCGCTGGAGCGCACCAAAGGATATTATCAGCTGTCTGATCCTTGGGCATCTGCTGCAGTCAATCTGTAGACCTGGGTGCTTGCTTGCTGGCTTTCAAACGCTTTTCTCACTTCTCCCAGTGATTTACACAAGTGATTCCGAAATTTAAGTTTTGCTGACTAGGAACCAGTGGCAGGAGATCTCTGCATAGTGTTTTATTCCAAATACAACTAAAAATATTAATTATTAATTTAACATGATTGGACTATATGAGCCTGAGTCTTCCCTGATGTATATATCAGTTGAATGCTTGCGCAATTCTGTTTACTTCAACAGGGTGCCTCCTGATCTATGACTCCAGAGGAGTATCAGATCCAGTAGCTAACACTTTTCTTTTCTGGGCATTTGTACTGAACTGTGTAGAATGGATTATGAAGTCTACATTTGAGATTCATAATCAACCCATCTTGTATCAGTATATGTTTGCTGTCAAGCAACTGTAACTGGACACCAGTGATTTTACCTTGTTTAGAGGGCATCCCCACATGGCTTTGCCAGTGAACTCTGGGGAAGAAAGAGATTCTTAGGAAAAAAATAATGTGCCAAGAGGGCAGTGGCAGCCCGGAGATATCCAGATGCTAGAACAGCTTTTTTAAGTTTTCAAGAGGCAACTGTAAGCAAAGAAAATAGACTGTTCTAACTTGACTTGACTGCCAGACAGCTAGAGCCTAGAACAGAAGTACAAAAGCAAAGCTGCTTTGTCCTTTCACGCTCCCACCTCCCCCAGTATCAGGTTCCTAACCTAGTTTGGATGCAGCAATACTCAGCTTGGATCAAAAAATGAAATGAGCAATCTGTACTTGACTAGACTCCAAATGATTTCAGTAAGAGGAGGCTGAGTAAGGACTTGGCTGTAGGTGGATCAGAGACTTTGCAGTGTTTATTTATTAAATATATCCCATTTGGTGTCCTGTTTGCAGCCTGCCAAAGCAAAAGGGATTAAAACTCCCCCCCCCCCCATCTCATTACTGAAATAATGAGTAGAACTTTTTTCTCCCCTCTATATTATTACTGGAATAATCTGTCAAGCAAGCAATTGAGTTGTTTCACCTTATCACAATCTTTGCCACGAAAGATTTAGCAGCATGATAATTTAATGGAAAATATTATAGCCACATTCCTTTCAGACATAAATTCTATGTAGAAAGATAGATATCTAATGGGAAAAAAGTTTGTGTTAATATTACAGAGATTTATCTGCTTTATTGTTTTTTCCAGTGTGGTGTTTTACCTGAAATAGTGCAGAGCATATATGAGAGCAAGCTAAGTGAAGTTATCCCATCTCTTACTGAAATGTGGGTATAAAAATGACAGCATCCTTTCAGCTTCATTAAAGTAGAAGTACAAACATAATTATCACAAATACTCTTTTGATAACCAAAAGATGATCAAAAAAGATGTTCACTTAAAGCTGTGCAAAGCAAGGTTAGGGGGTATGCCTGTCAGGAAGGTGCAGTGTGAATAACTCACAGTCAAGGCAGAAATTATCTAAAAAATGTAAACATTATCAACAACACAAAGATAACTGAATTCCATTGTAATTTCAACCAACTAACAAATGAAAACAATCAGGCTCTACCAACAGAGATGACAAACAGTTCTGTAGTACCTAGAATATTTTTATGTGCTAAAAATAGGCATGTCTCACTTTAATTGCATGAGAAACTACAAGCTGAGGATGAGTAAAAGGTCATAAAAAGGTGCTTGGCTTGAAGGTAGAAAAAAGCATCAGAGCAGACATATCAGAATTTAAAGTTATGATAAAGATGTGTATGTTAGATATTCTGCAGGGCTGAGTTAATAGAGTTGCTTTAATTATGTCATAAGCTGGAAGTTAGAGCAATAATGCAGGTGAGGCAATGTTAAAGGTTAAAAAAAGCCCAGATACTGTGGGGTTCACCAGCAGTGCAAACATACGGTGTCTGGAATTGTAAAGGTGAAGATTTACAGGTAAAAACTCCTATAAGTCGTCCTGCCTTCCTCTCTTTTCATATCAATTCCATATGAATTAGATAGAAATGAAACAATATTCTCCTCAGTATTGTATAATAATATAATCTTCCAGCTGTTTGTAACAACAAAGCTGAATTTACAGATCTAATTGTTTGCTTCAACCAGATAGAAAAAATCGTCAGCTTCGATGCAAGCTTTTAGTAAGTGACATCATCCTAAAACCATGAAGCATCTTTTTCTTCTTCTCAATGCATACGGCCAGGTTCTGCTCTTCTCCTGTTGGGATATTCTCAAGTTGTTTTAAGGATGTCAGTAAGAAAGCGCAAACGGACATTGCAAAGACATATAGAGGTCCCGGGGTTTGCTGGCTGTTAGAACACAGGCCAATGGCCCCGCATCCCTAAATTCCCAGTGTAAAGCTGACTTAAAATGGCCTTCGTAAGCCAGGCCCTGTGGAAGCTGCTCATAAAGGCTCAGCTCAGGATGTGCTCTGCACTGCTTTTGCACTGCGGTCAGTGCTGTTCTCATTTCCTGTGAGTGCATTTCACTGCTTTAAGCAAGACTTTTATTTGGGAAGGAACTATCTTCAATTCCTAGGCTGCTTCTCATTAACGTGTAAAATTTAACTTAGTAAATAGCTACCTAAGTCCTGAGTTTCAGAAAAGGATTTACTCGTGAGCACATATGGTCTGCTATATAAATTCATAGTTCATAATTCACAGTAGGTGTGATCTGCTCTGTATAGATAAATAATTTTCTTCTGCTTTCCAGCTTTTTGAATTGATTATTCATAAAACCTTGTGGTGCATTAGCCTTAGGGAATCTAGGAATAGCTCCCTCTGGAACATACAGTTTACCTTAATACTTTTACGTAAACTTGTCTCTAGTATGAATGGAGAAAGGGCTTCCATTTAACATTTGACCTTTCAAAATACGTTTGCGAGTCCACTGTCTTCTGAAAAGACCTTCCCTCTCACGCTAAACACATCCAAATCTACTACTGAACTTGAAAACTCTTTGAAGTCATGGTTAGGCATTGGATGTGTGTGTAGGGACACGGGCGCAGAAGGGTTGGTGGAGATGTACTAGTGTATAGCAAATAAAGTCCAGACAGGAGCCGTGTGCTGTACAATACGTGTTGCTCTTACATTGCTTGGAGAGAAGGAGGGTCCTGTGGGGTGAAATGAAACGTGATGATACAATTGAGAACTCCAGTTCTGTTCCTGTGATACACGGAGGTTGAACACGCGCTACCATCACTCCGGCCTTTCATAATCTCAGCGTGTTCGGACATCGCTTAAGTGGGCATCTGCACGTGTGAAAGCTAAGAGACTCTTAGTGCAGCCGGCATGGTGTTTGTTAGACCAGAGGCTGGGTCAACATAGCACATTGAGAAGGACAGTCCTGGATTTTCGTAGCTTTATCTCATCAGCCTCCATTATATGCACACCTAACACTGGAATTCGGTAAAGCTGTATTCAGTGGAAACTGAGGTGGGTTTCCAAGCATCAGGCCTTTAGAGAAGCTGGTTATTTCTATTTTGTAATGTTGTATGCAGTGAGATTTTGTTTCCCCTGATGTTTTTTCTTCCCATGTGGTCTCTCTGGAGTGGCTGGAAAACCCCTTCACACGTTTTGTATGGCTTCAGAATTACACAGAGCACAAAAGATTCTTGTCCCAAGTATTGCGCGTAGGTTGTGATCTGTAACTAAACTCCTATCTTGCTTTTGTCAATGCCACAACAGGACAATGTATTTGTCCTTTACTTCAGAGAAGTGGCTTACGTGGCTCATAACGGAAAATCACTATTATTAAAACTACAGGATTAAGCACTGTTATATCCCAAACTGGCAGAAACAAACAATTAAAAAGAAGGATGTTCCTTCTTGCCTGTTCTGTAGCTTGACCAAGCTGCATTATAAGGAACAGAAGTGAAGAGTCACTATCCAGTCTACCGCTCAAGGAGAGCTCGTTGATAGCGAAGGAAAGAAAATAGCACCCAATAAAAAGGGATACCCATTTGGAAGAGAGCAGGAACAAGTCTGCCTGAAGTATGGGTTAAATACTAGATGACTTTTTAATACAAAATGGTAAGTGATTTTTTGAAGATCTTAGTCTTAAGTTAAGATTGATGGGGGAGTCAGAATAAATCCAAGTCTTTCAAAACATGTGGAAATGCTGTTTGAATTTCTTACCCCACTAGATGAGCAATGAAACGTCACACTTCTAAGGCTTTTTTTTTTTTTTTTCCCAGCAGTTCATGGCTATTAGCTGAACTTTACAACATCTTGGGAAATGGCAGAAGATAAATACGAACACTGCTAAAGTATAGTCTCTTGGGTAGAAAACAGGATCTGCTTAAAAGCTCTGTTAATTCGATTTGGCCAGTATTTTGCTTCTAGTTATTTTAGGAAGAGTTTAGAAGAATAGTGAAAAGCAGGAATACACCACCTATAATGTAATTTTTAAGAGAGCTGTCAGCAAAGTTTCTTTTTCAATGTCAGATACAGATGGGTGGAATAAAGTGTTTATTTATACTCCAAAAGGGAATTCCCAATCTACTACATGAGTGATTTAAGCATCACTGGTATATTTGGCAAATTATATCAAGTTGTGCATGTGGACTTCAGAACTGCAGACACTTGCTTTTCAAGACATCTCTAATTCCTAGTTGATGGCAACATATATTACATATGATGACTGTTCTGTAATTTATATAAACGCTATAGAAGTAGATAGAGTCACCTAAGAGACTGATGCAGAAATGGTTTGTTTACAGCATTTGTTATTCAATAAAATGGAGTAAAAAGCCTGTCTTTGCTCAAAAGTATAGTTTATTTTTCCTCACTGGTGTCCTACTTGATTACTATATTATCGTAATTAAATACGCAAGAACTCAGCCTCAGATTATTAGTATTATCACCAGCTTTAATAGGTACACTTTATATTTAAGTCTTCTTTAAAAAAAAATCTTCCTTTAAGATTCAGGCAACTGAAAGTCTAGTCATAATTATATCATAAACATCCACCTCCAGGGTTGGTCATACTAATAAAACGAGTCATCTAGAAGGACGTTTTATCCATGTGAGCCTGAAAATGGCACAATACTGGTATTTAGCAGAAGATAGGAAAAAGGAGGTTGTATGTGAAATGAAGAGAAAAATCAGATACCCCTGAAAACTGAATAAATAGAATTAACTGATTTCTGCTTTTGCAGAAAATGAAATTTTCAAAATTTTTCAAAAATTTTTCAGAAATTATCATGTTTTTGTCTTTAGTGCGTACCAGGATGAAACACATCATCTGCTAGGGTCACGGTTATTTTCGTGGAAGCAGCTCTCAGTCAGCTTCGGAGTAGGAAAAGTGATAAAAGCAATAGCAAATGGAAAGTACATCAAGAATGTATTTTTCATATTTTGAGTTGGCAATGACCTTGGGTGTTGCCTGATCCATCTATTGTTACAAACCTTCATACAGTGACTAACGTTGACACTGGAACATTCAGAAACAAATACGTTAATTAGTCAACTCGATGAACAGGTTTGTGGTCATGAAACTCCTGCCAGCCTACATGAGTAATTAAAAGCTCCATGCATTTGGTTTGAAATAGAGACCCAAAATGCAAGGCCTCCATTGTACTGCCGACTGTAACTTACTCTTTGTACATCTGCAAGTTGTGTTGTAGATGGTCCTGGTGACTGAAATCTCTTAGCAACACCACAACTGATAGCCAGACTGTTTCTGCATGGAGCTGAGAATCTCTGCTCCCTAAAGGCAATGATTCCAGCAAGTCTGAACAGGTTTGCAGTTTGAAGGAAGAGCAGGGAGGCATGTTAATCAAACAGCTCATCATTCCTCATCTGGTGGACACAGAAATCTCTTCCCCTTGTACATGTATAAAGGGAAGGTCTGAGTGGGCTCTTCCATTAAATTTTCATTTAATGAAATGAAACCTCCCTCTGCTAAGACAGGAAAGTGCCTTTTGGCCAGTCCATAAGCATTGGTGAATATAATTGTTAATTCTTCAGGCCCGCACATCTGAGCACTGAGACTGCTACAAGCAGTAACTGCAGAACGTTGATGATGCATGTGAATTTCTAGACAAAATCCATCCAGAAAAGAAACGCAGTTATTAGAATACGTGCAAAAGGTTGCAGACCAGGCACTCCAAAATTGGGACATGCTAGAGTTAAGTTTGCTTATACAACCTTAATTTGGGAATCTTGTGGACAGAATTACAATAGCCTTTAGTGAAATAATTCAATGCTATTTTTTCCCAGCCTCCTTGGAGTGAATCAGGGTTGCATGCTAATGG
Organism: Oceanodroma leucorhoa; assembly: GCA_030449065.1. NCBI lineage: Eukaryota > Metazoa > Chordata > Aves > Procellariiformes > Oceanodroma > Oceanodroma leucorhoa. The sequence goes on from JASVER010000118.1 coordinate 833,584, forward strand.
AACATTTACCTTGTTGGAAAAGCCGGGAGATGCACAAGGAGACAGGAGACTACAGGAAAGGGAAAGGACAATTTCATGGCTCAGAGAACTGAGCATTGTCCTGAGTAACTGAATTCTGTCCATGTTTGTGTCTCCGATCACCTGTGTGATACCAACCAGGTCACATAAACTCAACTTTTCACAGGTGGTGACTAAGTGCATATGCTTCATTTTCAAAGGTTCTGTATTTGAGACACTCAGAAGTGAGGAATGACCACAGTTGCAGGCAAGTCCTAACCCTGAAGCATGGGAGCACTGGAGTTACCAGAAAAGAGGTCACAGGAACTTCTTCTAAGCAAAGGGTCATCCTTGGAAATTGTTGAATCAGTTTTATGAAGTTCTCCCAAGGTAAACTGAGTGTGTGTCTAACCAGGTGGGGGAAGACATTCATCTTGAAAAATGTATGAAAATGATTAAAATTTGGTAGTGTCACAAGCAACCCACCACAGAGTCTTCCAGTGGAAAACATTGGTAAATAATACATGGTACTCTACCCCTCTTTCGACTACCTCTAGATAGATAGGGGAGCCAGTGGGAGAGATGACAAAGCGAGGAAGACAGGGAAATTTCTGTCTTTCCAGTTTTAAGAAGTGTATCATTGATGCAGCATAGGCTAAACAACAAGGTTTTAAAGAGTGTAACAAACTGCCCACACAAGTGTCTCCATGCTAATCGTTCATTTGAAACAGAGGTTGCTCAAGTATACTTTCTACTATTACAGATCCTAAAAAACATGTAGATGCATTGCCTGCATCTGCTTTGTATCTGCTTCACATACTCCCCATCCTACCGTTATATCTAAGTCTACTGACTCTTTAATTCTAAAAAGTCCTTTCTGAAATTTACCCCGCCCCATAGTTTAGAGAGGAGTTGTGCAAACCAATCGGCACATACTCAGCTCGAAGGTTATGACTTAATGCGTTGCAGTCAGCCTTTCTGAGCCTTGGGTGTGATGCTGACCTCAGCAAGATCACGGTACCTTGTTATTGCCTGACGTACTTGTTGATACTATTCTTACTCCTCCCCACCTCCACCTGTCTAAAAAATTCTGGGTCTTAGTACAGTCTTAGCTGACATCAGCAGCTACTTTCAGTTGCATTGGTAAGGCAATACAGCTGAGGAAACTATGGGACTGTGTAACAGAGACCAGTGTTCACAGAGTCATGATTCCTCTAGAATCTTGTAACTGTCCGCTGTTCTACGTAGATCTCAGGTGGAGCTCACAGGTTTTGATGACAGCTTGCAAGACTAAGTTTCGCTTTGTTTCACTTTCTTTTTAGAGAATAACTTGATAGAAAAAGGACTCCCAAGTAATTATTCTAGAGTACTTTGAGACTGAGCAAATGTAATGCAAGTCAATGTTTTTCCGTCTATTTATTGCAGTACAACTGGAAGCACAGACTCCTTAGCAATACTAAACTTGTCAAAATCAGATCTGAAACTCCTGTTTTGTTTTTCTATTTGACGCCTCTCTTTCTGGGCTTTACACTGAAACTCAGGAAAACAATACTTGTGGAAAATGGGGGAGTGAAAACTGCTAGAAGTGGTTGAGCAGAGCCAGGGGAATCCCTCTGTACAAACCAGCCTACCTCCCTTTATGTCTCCGAGAACAAGATCACTGTTCATATGTCATGCCCTTACTTTTGTGCTGCCCCTGAAAATAAGCAATTTATTTCTGAAAAACTAGTAAAGAGGATACTGAGAGAAAGACTGTCTCTAGCTAGTCACTGGCTTCCCCATCTAGAGTAAGTTTAAACAAACAAAAATCACATCCAGTTAAAGAAGTAACTTTAAAGTGTTCTCCTAAAATACAATCCAGCTTATTTTTATTACTATATCCTGGAAAGTTAGTGATTTAACCACGTCAACATTTTGCACTTGCACTTGGGAGTGTGACTGGATCAGGGAAGTAATTCTATATTTGAATAATGACAAGGCAGAAGCCACACAGTACGTGATGTGACGGTGGTCCATGCAGGATGAAATTCAGAAAGCACAAGGGCCATTTCACCCTGTTCATACCATGTGGAAGAGGATGTGTGAATTCCAACAGATCTAATTTCAAGTTAACTCCATATTTATACTCCTGGTGCTCATCTGTTGCACCAAGAAAAGATCATCTGAAAAATGTGATCCCTGTTAATAGTAGCTAAAAGGCTCATTCAGCTCGTCAAGTAAAGCAAGCAAAATGCTCACTGGCAGGAACAACAGCTGTATGCTTGACCTTTACCCATTCTCTCTTTTCTCGCTTCACATTCAGGACCAGGCTCAATGCATTCTTAGGAGGCATGTATTCGGAAAGAGAGGGCTATTTTTATTCGCCGTGTGGTTTCTCAGCATAGAGGGTCTTTAGGAATATTTCCTTTCACGTCAATCCCTTTAAGCTTTTTACAGGGCATAGTCTGTTCTGGGAAGTCAATATATTTGAATTCATGTTTTGAAGTTTTATCATGACTCGGAATATAATGTGCAGAAAGCAGATAGCACAGTTGATGAATAAAGCAAACGCAGACTATGTAGTCCTGCTAAAGCTATTACCAGAATATCTTACATTTTCCACACACCCAAATTAAACCCTTTATACAAGCAGAGTAATCCAAAACCATCTGGCACTAGAATTTGGGATTTCATAATGCTTTAATGCAAACCATGTGAGCAGGATGTCCAAAATGTCTGTGTGGGTTGAATTAATACATGTAAAAAAGATGAACTTTGCAATAGTTTTGTCCAGTTTTCATTATATCCAGTCAATGAATACCTTATACCACTGCTGTTCAGCAAGGATAACTTCTGCACTGTTACCTTTCCTTGCCTGACACTTATCACTTCACTGTTCCTGAACACAGAAGAATAACCAAGATCAGAGAGGAGGAGCCCGAACTATGAAGCCAGATGTACAACTCCGGAATAAAGCTAAATAGCCACATGATTTTTTTCCATCTTGTTACTGAATGACAGTAAGAATTTGTTACTATGGGTCATCAAAGACCTATTTGGCCTTCGGTATGGAAGAGATGCTTCATCCTTTGCCTAGCTGTTCTCCTGAAGTACTTTCCCACCCTACATTTCAATTTAATAAGCAATGGGAATAACTGTGACAAAGGGAACTCAGGATGACTTTGAATTCAGTGTCCCTCTCTCCTCCTCTCAGGGCTAAATCCTACCACTGGATGACCAGGCAAATACTGGTTCTGCCTAATGGAGGCCCAGTGTTTTCAGAAACCTGAGCAGATTGCAGCCAAACTGACTCCTTACATATTTAACAAGCATAAACTCTCTCTCTCATGACCATGCCTCTCCAAAATGTGCTACAAAAAGTTCTGCCAATACACACTTTATCTTTCCAGACTCGTTGGAGTCCCAGCCAGTTATCTTCCCCGTGTGGATTCTTTATTCTTCTCTATGCATTTTCTTTGAGGGCATTGCCAGAAGTCACCTACACTCTTTACACTGGGTCTCGGGGCCCTGAGGACACTAATAAGCTTTACTGGCCTTGACCAGCCTCGCCTGGTGCCTCCACCCACAGTCCCTGCACAGGGGCCCTGGAGCTCCACTTACTTAAGCACAGCCCTGGGCCTTCAGTCCTGGCCCGAGTTATGCTGCAGGAGTACAGCTCAGCCACAGCCGTACCTGGCCATGGACCCCATTGATCCTGACCTCTGGGCTGACCTCCCAGCTTGACCTTGGAATTGTCTTTTAACTATGGACCTGCCCAGCAATCACTGGACTATACCCTCAGGAGACCTGATCCTGGCCCTGACCTGTGGAGTGACCTGTTGGCCCTGCCTCATCACTCTGAATTTGTGGGATGATCTGGACTCATGGTTGAACCTAGCTACTGTCTGTGGGTCTGGCCTGCTCGCCTTGGTTGGTTACCATGGGGCTGGACCTTGGCTGTGTTACTGCGCTTGGCTGCTGGCTCCCGGCCCCTTAGGGAGCAGCTGGCGCTTGCTGCTCCCTGACAACGGGCACAGCCTCGTTAGACTGGAGTGTTTACAGATCCCCCAAAGTTCAGAAAATCCAAAATTTGGTGACAACATAACTGAAAATAAACTTGGAAGAAATCTTGAGTAGTAATGATTTCAGAACTCTGATTATTCCAGCAACCCTGCTGCAAAACAGAAACACTTTATCCTGTATTGATTACTTTGCATTAACCCACGCAATGCCCAGCTTGATTGGTGCAATGAATTCTGTTGACTTCTTGGGCTGCTGGAAGACGACTCTGCTCTACTCCTGACCTGTGCAGCACACTGTTCGACCTGACCTGGTGATGTTTCCACAGAGCATCGATGACCTTGAAAGTCCTTAATACGGGCCAACTCTGGTCAGCATTGGTTGGTCAGCATTTTGAGAACCAAGCAACTGAAGAAAATCCAGGCTACTCTTCACTGAGTGTTCACTTTTAATTTACATCAGATTTTAGCAGCACAGGAAATAAACTACAGCTGACTGCTGACTTGTTAGCATAGCTCATAATGTAGCCCCTCCCATTAATGCCCATGTTGTCCCATGGTTGCTCATGGGTGTGGGACATCTCCTGTTTGGCACAGGAGCTCCCCAGGTGCCCTCCTAGTCACACAGCTTCTGCCTCTGCCGCAAGCTGCCTCGCTATGGTAAGTAAGTCAGGCAAGGTGGATGAGTTGCTAGTGTGTACCGCTGGCGTATCAAAGGGGGGAACTCTACAGGTCAGTCCCATCCTCTCCTTGAGAACCGCTTCCTGTGCCACCACCTTTGTCTTTTCCCCAAATACCTTTTTGTGGATGACCTGAGACGCTAACCCCAGACTTAGGGGCACAGGAGGACTCCCTCCCCACCGCACAAGTGTTATGCGGTGCTTTTCCTCTTCATTTCCCGTGTCCTGAACCTCCCTGCCTCTAGATAAACTTTATCACGTTCCTCAGTCCTGGTGCTCTCATAGGAGAGGTGGATCCTAACAAGATAGGATTGTTGCATCTCTAATGAGGAGAAATGGAGAGATGCCAGCTTTCAGCTTGCACTTCAAAATGCAATAGGCAAATGCTGTGCCCGAATGTAAGAGACAGCTTTACCCTGGCAGGGTGGAGCAAGAGCACAGAGGACTCATCTTGCACCAAGCCTTTTTAGGCAAAATTTCAAATGAGAAAACCTTATAATAGTGTCAGTAAAGTAATCACAGACAATTACATTAATCTGGGAATGCAGGACTGAGATCCTTATGGCAATTTCAAGCCTCCCCTAAGCGTGTTGAAAATCACCTAATGGTTGCTCAGTTATGTCAGGTAATCAATCAGGCAAGGACCAAATAAAGGCAGGAATCTATTTTATATAATTTAGCTATGCTTTTACTTAAGCCTTAGGCAGCTATTTCTTACTTGTGAGAAGCACGGCTCGCCCCACCCACCAGTCCCACTGGTTTGTACGTCCATGCTCCGTATCGGAATGGGCAGAGCGGGTGAGGAAGGCCAGCACGGCCCCCCACTACGGGCGGACGCCACGCCACTGCGGCGGGGCGAAGGCGCAGATGCTCAGCATCTCCTTCGCCTCCAGCTTCTCGGCCACTTGCCTACCACCAGAGGATGCAAAGGGACACCCGCTTTAGAAATGCAGTTTCCGGACCACCTCTGAAATCTGCAAGCCTTATTCCTCTGAGCTGTCCTCTGGAGCTTCTTTCCTTGTCCTTACCTCAAACGAGCCACCCCCAATTCCTGGTTATCCATTCTTGACGACTTTCCTTTTCTAGTACCCGCCCAGAGCACAAGCTATACTAGCAGTAGTAGTATACCAATAGTAATATACTATATTAAGATACTATACTAGTAGTATAGTACATTACTACTAGGATAGTAATTTTAAGAGAAATGTTTACTGATAATTTAGTAGTTACTTTATTGCAAAATAATTATAAATTCTGTTTTTCAAATTAACAACTTCAAGTACTTTGTTATTATCTTTTTATAAAGCTGTGTCTATATATCTTTGAATACCAAAATAACTGCCAGTTTACTGTCCCTGTTGCCAGGTCATGGCTAAGGACAGCCCAATCCATTTTAGGGCTTTAATGTGTGTTTCCCAACCCTGTGAATCTTCCTGTCAGCCACGAGAGGGAGGACGTGACATGCAGTACGCTGAAGATTCCGCTCTACCAAAGAAGTTTCCAGTTTACAGGAAAGTCACTCTAGTTTACGTTAAGATTCTATTTTAAATCAGTTTAGTCAAAATCGGTACAAGAAGTTGGCTGACATTTGTAGTCAAGTATAAGAATAGCTTATTTTGGGTTGCCATAAACAGATTCCAAATTGACATAAACTAAACTAAGAGTCTTTACAGAACTGTTTATACCAGTTTAACTGAGTTGGTTGAAACCTCCATGGAAGATTAACCAGTGGGATTTTTGTGTTTGGATAAACACTAAGCCTGAAATACACTAATTTAGCTTAGAATAGGAATGAAAAAGTCTGGTTTATCTTCAAAAGTAAACTGTGTACTATATTAATCATCAGCTTCACAGAGAGTCCCTCTTGAAGAAGACACTACTCATCTGTATTTGATTGTTTCTATTTGAATATTTTGCATTAATTTTTGTTGTTGATTCTGCTTCATATGAACAATCTCTTAACACTGGGGCATTCTGCGAATGTAGCGACACAACTGAAGGCAAGGGAGAAAAGGTGTTCTAGCACCTGGCTATTTGAGAACTTTGTAGCAGACTTTCTGGTAGCTCTCCAGAAAAAATTTACTCAGAATTTGTGTTAATGATGGTGCTGAAGTGTTGCTGGTTTGTTTGTTTGCTAGGATAGAGGGGGAAACCAGAGTGATTAAATTTTGAAAGGTCTGGATCTGTAGAATATCTTCTGAATATTTTTTCCATCACTTGCTTCTCGCAGTTAAGATTGCCTTGTTCCTCCCTTTCATACACTTCCTCCTAGGCTTTGTAATCTACATTGCCCCAAGGAAATGCAGCTGTCACGATGGCTCACAGATCAAAATTCGGCCTTTAATGTAGCTAAGGCTTGATCCATTAACTACTTTGAAGATTATGCCCAAAGCCTTAAACTGGCATCTGAAATATGAAACTTCAGCCCGAGTTAATGAGGCCCAGGAAAGCTGCACGGGAGGCAGCCGTTGTACCCAACACGATGTGACTATAAAGAGAGACAAAAGCAACCAGCACTGCTGCAGAAGTAAGTCGCAGGGCAAAGTAAAGCCTGAGACAGTCTGAAGCAAGATTAAAGATGAATAATTTTAAAAGTAAGAAGGGAAGTTTTGGCTACAACATTAAACAGACACAGGTGCTAGCGAAGTTTGAAGACAAGAGTGACGTGGCCTTGCTCAGATTCACAAGAAGTCAGGCAGCAGCATTCTTCATGTTTAGGAGTTACTCCGAGCAATGCGAAACACAGAGAGAGGCTGCCCTGGAAGCGGAGGGATGGGTAGCGGTATTCCCAGAATGCACAGGAGCCACTTGACAGTGGGAGACTCCGTGATATAAGTGGCGATAATCCAATTTATACACCATGGGTCATGTCAGCTGACAGTAAACGGAGGAAAATAATCTAGACTGAGAAGGGATGTAGCAGTGACAACCACGTGTTCATGTCTGTAAGTTTCTTTTGAGTAAAAAAAGAACTTCAGTACTTGAAACTACTGTTAAAAAAAAGTTGTACCTACATGTTTACCGGCACAGCACTAGAGTGCCAAAGATGGACCTACAGTTTTACTGGGTCTGAGCTGAAGGAGAAAATGAGCAAGAAGGAATCATCCACAGTATCAATTAAGCAGGATACATTTCAACATCAGCATAAAGAGAGATGTAAGATTAAGGATCGACCAGAAATAGCCCAATAAGTTTCCACTGAATCAACATTTTCTGATGGAAAACTGTCCTGGCTGGAAAAGTTTCAGCAAGCTTAAATTGTTACATTGAAAGTACTAGTTATCACTTCTGCATTCTATAAATACCAAGTGCTCATGATTGCTGGCTTTCCAAGTTTATTATAATTCTAAATATGATTATGCTGTGTGACTCATTGGAACAGACCAACTGACAGAAAATGTAAATTGACAAAACTTAGAGATTTAGGTATTAGAATTTTCCATTCAGCATATACTTCATGGAGGCTCCCATTACAAAAATACGTTAAAATTTTGTTTTCAGTTACCACTACTTGTGCCATTCAAAGTAAAGTCACTACAACTTGGTTGTACTCTGCATACTCACTGTCTTCTGTTTTACACATCACCAGCTGAATGAACGTATTTCCATCTGAATATTAAAGAGGATAGCCTAAAAAGCAAAAAAATGAATCAGATTTTATATTTTCAGCTCTATGATATTCATGAACAAACCAATCTTTTATCAGCTGACACAGTGAAAATGGTGATAGCCTTGTTCATACAACTAGTCCTGGGTTATCCTTCAGCTTCCCCACCAACTCAGGTAGGATTCAAAAAAGAATGAATTTAGGATGGCAGGTCATCTTTCAATTGACAATGAGCAACTTTTTTTGTGATAGGAGGAGGACTGGACCTGAGGTCCAAGGAATTTTTTTCTAGTTCTATGCCCTAATTTGGACATCACTATAGATTTACTCAGTAACTCAGTTATTGTGAATGAAATAATCCCAGCAGAGTTAGTTCACAGCAGGTTGTTGGTGCCAGAATAATTACATCATATACAGGCACAGTGTAACCTTCTGTTGAGGGGACAGTTCACAGATGACTTCCAAGAAGTGAAGCTCTAATTCAGAATTAGATTTTAACTGCTTACTGGTAGTACTTTTGTTTTGACCAGGTATTTCCTTTGTCTAGTTGTTTGGCAGCCAGCTGCTCTGTCAGGCTTGACTCCATGGAGCTGTGAAGCAAAATATGAAATGCAGCTCAATTCTTCATAGTGACTTTTTTTTTTTTTACTTCTTTACACTGGCTGAGGTATAGGTATAAAGGTATAAATCTTTGTGCTTGTTTCCCAGGCCTCGTCTCACAGTTCGTTACAAATACACGTACTTTGGGTCATGAACTCTACAGCTCAGTAAGCACAGCTATGACAATGTCTTTGAACAGCATCTATGTCCCTCCGAAGAGCTCAGCCAGTTACACCATGGCAATGGCTCATGCATGCTACAGTCACACAGGCTCCAAAAACATCTTAAAATATTGAGTCCTCTGTCTACATGTGCAGCTGTGCTCGCTAATGAATTGCAGTGCTTCTCATCTGCACAAGCCCAGATACAGTTTGTGGTTTATGGATTGCAAGCACTTGGCTGCAGAAGCTTCCACATGTTCTTTATATCCTTGTAGTTGGAATTTTTCAGTCTAGAGCCATGACATGCCAGCTCCAGCATTCCCGTACTGCCAGTGAACACAGCACTGAGACTCTAGTATGTATGAGTTTGCTTTTTTTTTGAAACATTCTGAGAAAGACTTAAGTGTTAACGAACCTTTGTGATCCAGGATTTGAATAAAGTAATCTGAAAGAGTGGCTTCAGATACTCAACGCCTTAACCTTTTTCCTCCATCTGACACTGCCACAACCATTATTAACTTTATGTATAGCCACCAGAAGAGATACTCGTTACTGCTTGTCTGCTAGCTGCAGAAGAGGTTTTCAGATGCCCCCATGCTCCTATACCTCGGCAGGTATTTGTTTCTAGCTACTTGCAGATATTTTGCAGGAAAATTTGCTGCAGGGCAGCAGGGAAAATATTGTTAACTCTTTCCAGGCCAGTCTGTAATCTAAAAGTGAGACAGAAATCTTGGATTAATACAAGAATGTCAGTGTTTTGTTTAGGAGCTCCTGACAACCAAAATCACATTGTTGGTCTATAGCATCAGACAAGGCTCTTGGCGTTCGGAGTGTTCAAGGTAAGAATACATGGGAAGTTGCCACTTGCTTTGAGTCATGAGAAGAGAGGGCAGGATTTACCCTCGCTGGTCCTCTTGTTGAGCTCAAGTCTGAAACTATGCCACTGGAAAATATGTAAGTCCGTGCAGAATGCATGTTTTAAGTCAGACAATGAATGCAATCTCAAAAATGATACAGCATATGCTCAGGATAGCACGTAGTCCCCATTCATTTGATCATCAGCCTCTGCCGCATCCCAGATCTGATGCGCTGGGACTGGGTTCTCAGATCACACCGTTACTATAGCAAAGTCCAGTCAAACTCCTACGAGTCTGGATGTGCAATGCAGCTCTCCCCATACAAGCTGTGGACACTTTAACTAGTGTTTTCAAATTGCTGCTGATGTGCATAGGAAAGGAAATATGGCAACAATGAGAATATGATGCAAGATCCCAGACTGACTTGTTCTGTCTTCAACAGAAATTAAAGTCTTGTTCAGACTTCCCAAGGGAGAAAAACTTTAAGAGTCTGTTTACCAGGGAGTCAGAGAAACATCTATAAAAATAATCTTGGAAGAAATTTGAGTGTACTGGGTGGTACTGACATATCAGTACAGCATCTCATATCTTTTGTTGGACAAGAAAATAGGAACATTTGTATTTTAGCTTTATTATAGCTTTGCAATTAGTAGAAGGCAATCTATTATTAGCTGTACAGCCTCGTTAAAGTCATCTGCGCTTACACAGATGTGTGTTTCTCTGTCTCAGCGATGACTCTCTAAAAAAATCTCAAGTTTATCCATATTGGATCCTTGTGATTGGAAGGTCTTTTTCAGTTACTATTTCTGATTTCTAATGCTTATTGTGAGTATTAAAAGTACCCATTCACTGCTAAGCACTTTACCATAGACAGGCTTCAAACCTTTATTAAACGACAAAGAATAATACAAAGCCGTTACCCCCAATTCTATGTAAATGCAAATAGGCCAGTGTCCCCAAATGCATAATTTATCTGTTAAAGACATTTGACTGTTTTATTACGGCTAACAGGCAAAGTAAGAAGGAAGCTGATGAGAGTGGGGGTAGCTGCCCGTATCACTGTCTTTGCATATATGCCCAACAACCTACTTCAGAAAGGCTCCTTCCGTTTTCTTGGGATACCCCATGAGTCACATCTGGCTGTGCCGTGTTCTCATGCCCTGTACGCTGTATTTGTAGGCTCACGTCACTCATCCTGTCTCATTAGGGAAAGTACGTTCAACAGAACTGCCATCGTGCGCCCAGAGTCACTTGCTGGCGATTAGGAAATGCACTGACTGGTGCCCAGCAGTGGGAGTTTTGCAAGGGGGTGACTGGAGGTAAGCGTGATGGGCTCAGCAGGCTTGTTTTGTTAGTGTTCTGGCCTCGCCACAAGCACTCATCTCCTCCATAATCCTCCTTGCAAAACTTTGGAAAAGCAGTGTTTTCAATGTTTTTCAATGTTTTGTTCTGCTTTGTCACAGTGATGCATACATACAATGATTCTTTGACTTAAGAAGCTGGATATTTGGGGCTCTGAGTTTGGCCATAGGTCAAGCTTCACAGTCAGGGAGCCGGAAGCTCTTTCAAGACCAAATATATTGTCCTTAGCCAATGTTGTGGTTTAAGCCCCGCTGGCAACTAAGCCCCACACAGCCGCTCGCTCACTCTCCCCCGGGTGGGACGGGGGAGAGAATCGGAAGGATAAAAGTGAGAAAACTCGTGGGTTGAGATAAAGACAGTTTAATAGGSAAAGCAAAAGCCGCGCACGCAAGCAAAGCAAAACAAGGAATTCATTCACTACTTCCCATGGRCAGGCAGGTGTTGAGCCATC
>JASVER010000118.1:845404-920933 GCA_030449065.1 Oceanodroma leucorhoa
CATCATATGGTATGGAATACCCCATTGGCCGGCTGGCCTAGCTGTCCCGGCTATGCTCCCTCCCAGCTTCTTGTGCACCTCACAGAGCATGTGAGCTGAAAAGTCCTTGAGAAGTAGACTACCTAGCAACAACTAAAAACATCAGTGTGTTATCAACATTCTTCTTACACTAAATCCAAAACATAGCACTATACCAACTACTAGAAAGAAAATTAATTCTATCCCAGCCAAAACCAGGACAGCCAAAAACTATTTCCACTGGAATTCTAAGGCTAAACTAGTACAGCTTTACAAGTCAGACAGTTTAATTTTATCTCCTTCTGTGCAGCAGTGTCCTACCTTTGGTGACTGTTTATGACGTTCTACATAACCATTAGGAATAAGGGGGACAGCAGACTCCATTTGTAGAATGGAGACTACAACTTCAGGCAGCCTGTTGTTTCAGGGAGTCTGTTACTGATTTTTCTGGCTCTCTGTACATTCAGACAGCATGGGTGAAGGACATAAATCCCATTAGACCAGCCAATCAATAAAAAATGGACTAGTACCAAGACACCAGCTTCACATGGGACTGTAAAACTGAGTAACACAAAACCTCTCTGAACCTGATTCCTGCTGAGTACAGTACTGTGTACTGTGCTGCTCCGCATTCTCGGCCAGAAGACGGGAATGGCCGTGATGGTAGCATGGGAACTTTGACACATTGTGCCAGACTGCTTCCAGCTGGTGGAGATGCTGCCTTTAGGAAAAGAATCCGAGTTCCTTGACCAACTGGTGCAGACTGGCTCAAGTCTGTGTTGCATAGCTCTGAGTCCTGTGTGGTTGTCTTGAGATTACTGTGATTGTTGCTTCATTTTTTTCCTCAGCTGGAAACGCATGAAATAATAGGTGGTGGTGTTGCAGCCTACCACAGTTGTGTCTTTATAGGATGATGCCAAAGCTACAGATCTCCTGCCTTTAGGTATCTGAAGACGTAAGAACTACTAGAGCAGTATTAGAACAAACTTGGTACAGTTCATGTCCATCTCTCAAGGTTGAAAATGTCCCCTGGTTTCCTTTCAATTCTAGAAGAAAACCCAGCAGTAAATTAACCTGACCGGGGCCCTAGGATGAAACAGCGGTTGAGCCACATTGAATGTGTACATTCACATCACTGAACCTTCAGTGGAGTTTAGTGATGTAGGAATTATGATCTGCATATTTGTATCTCAAACTGATCCCTTGAAGCTTTTCAGCATCTCCCTCTGTATAGGAACCCCTGTCTTCAGGGAAAGAATTCAAAGGCGACTAACACAGTGCAGGGGCTGGAAGCTTCCTCAGTTTCAGGCCTTGGCTGCCTATGTCCTAGGACACTTCTTTGCCAGCTACAGAACTCCAATTGGCAAGGGGAGGAAAGGGGCTCAAAAGCTGTTAATAAATGAAAAGGATTAGAATACCTAACTCGTGATTTTGGGAAGAACTGCACAGAATAAATAGCTCCAATAAATACAATATTGAATACTTTATCCGTAAGTTGAAGCTTTGTACACAACCTTAGCAAACTCAGGCAGCAGCCTTTAAAAACGCAGTGTTGGTAGTCAGTTTAACACCCTTGCTTCTATTGTTCCTAGCTCTAATAAATACATTCCTCTTGGGTCAGAGCTCTCCATGCTTAGTTCTAGATCAAAGGCCAACTTTCATGTTTGAAAGACCGAGTGAAATGAGTTTTCAGCTGTGAATTTCTCAAAAGTGGGAGTAGGAAGGAAAGAGACTTTAATGTTGTGATAAAAAATGTCGCCCTCTGGTTACTGAAAATTCCTAATCAACTTCAGCCATCTTTTCAAAAGACTGTTTGGACTGAGGAGAATCAGCTCTCAGTGACTCTCGATTCGCCTTGACGGGTTAAGGTTGCTTTGGGAGACATTCTCGTTAGAGATTCTCGTAGCTTTATTGGGGTGGGTGCAAGCGTGCCACAAAGAACTGGGGATCAGATTTCGCACAGTCAGCACTCCTGCCCTAAGCTTATCTGCACAAAAGAGAATCTGGATATATAAACCAAATAGCTCCTTCCTCAAGATGGTGCAAAAGCTCTCCCATCTGAGTATCTCTATGGCTGTGTGAAGAAGAAGGTATGGGAGAAACATGAATGCCCCCTAAACCAAACAGACCGAGCATGCAAAAATTGTTGAATTTCTAAAGGTCACCTTGCTCTCATGCTAACTTGGCTCTGGCTATGCATTTCCCTTTGCAAGGTCACTGTTATTTGCTCTTTGCATATACCATAAAGTATACAGGATATGAAACATGGAAGATTCAGAGATGCAGGAACACCTCTAAGTTAAAGAGTTTTCCGGTTTAATACTGAACTAAAGTTAAAATTTCACTTCTGGTTTGGTAGTTGCCCTCAGTACTTTGCAGTGCCTCTTTCACCAATGAATTACCGTGTGTCTCTTCTGGATACTTGGCTGAAAACACAGAACTCCTACAAATTGTACGAGATGCTGGGCCTGAGTCAGCAGCATGCCTTTGGCCTTGTTAGACAGACTGGCTGAAGAGCAGAAAAAGATGCAAAGCAGATCAGCATGTTTTACCATATATGCAAGAGCCCAGTTACCTTTATATAAAAAGCCTTAGGGCTAGGTGTCATTTGGAATTTAGGTCCAGTCTGAAATAGCCAAAACCGTTTAGGCAATATAATGAGTCAGGGGTAATGACTTTGAAAAAGACCTCATGTAACCACATACGAAGGGCAGACTCAATCTTCAACGCTCCAGGTACCTGTGCCTTTAAAGGAGCTGACATTCACTTAACCTCCCTGGTATGCAGTGTCAGATAACCAGTGCTCTGCTGAACAATAGATAGAAAGCTGACAGACTTTCAGAGGAGCAAGCTAGGTTTACATTAGGCATTTTCCATAAGGTCTTTTGAAAAGGTACACCCAGATCTGAGAAAGAGAGCAAGCAATAATAACTGCACTTCGTAATGTGTACGGTAAACAGACTGGAGAGCAGGTGACAGGCTCAGCTAAAGTGCATTTCTAATCTTAAAAGTGACTCTAAAAGTGACATTGTGGAGGACTGCTTCAGTCTGTCTGTCTTTTGTTCGTTTTATAAACAAGTTTTTCCTTGAACTGCCAAGTCTGCCCGTTCCCCAGAGAGGCTGAAGTCAAGCAGGGTTCCTCCTGACTCATGCTTCATAGACAGCAAGTGAAGATGTGTAAGTGAAACTCATTTAACCCTACCCGTGAGGGAAACTATTCGCTCAGCAGTACTTTTCTTACTAAAAAGTAACTGGCACGGTTACTGCACACGCGCAGCTGTTTCCTGGGTACCCTTCATCTATCTGAAGAACTTCAGGACTGGTTTAAGGTGACTTAACTGAAACCCTGCAGAGAGATTCAAAGCATCACAATTAGACCAGGAGACATGTTTCACAGTTACAGTCACCGTTAGAAATATCAAGCTGTCACTAGCATGAAATAATCTAAACATCAAAAACGATCAGAGGCGTTTCATATCACAAGTTGTTTTGCTGCACTGTTCTTCTTGGACCTTAGAGGAAGCTCAGTCTAATTAGTATTTCTTCCATTATTTTCCAAGATCATCTACTTTTTGTATGGCAAATAGCAGGGAATGACCAGAGAAGGTGCAGGCTGTATCTGAACTCGAAATCTGCAAAATGTTCCTTTTCTTGTCTGTCTACTACTCTTGCAGTGGCTGTACAACCTACCCTCCCCACAATTTTTCATCACTGGAAGGCTTCTCTTCCCACCTTCTGGTGTCTTTAAGGAAAGTACTGGGCGAGACACAGAACCTCGTTAAAGTCACGCTAAAAAAATAAAGAGTCTGTGGCTTTGTATCAAATTCTCTGGCTATGGGTGCAAAAAGCACCGCGCCGAGATGTCAGTGGTGGCCCTGATTGCCTTGTTATGCAAACAAGGGTCTGTCTGTGGTTGTATAGTCAGAATATACGATTCCGAAAAATAAAGTTCTTATTGTTACTAAGCAGTTAAATTATTAGATTTGAAATTTAACTGCTATTTTACTTCGGACTAGAGTTTCCATAACCTCACTTTCTTTCTAGAGAGGGAAACTAGATTGATTAACAGAGCCTGTATCTACTGAGTTTCACATACTAGTATCTTTGCACAGTTCTGTTTGGTTTGTAAATAATGTAGGACATACGTATATATATATATATATATATAAAAATGAAAAGCTGTTTTCATTGACTTGATTTTTATTGTTGTTTTTCCTTCTTCCTAAAATTAGGACACTGAATCCAAACTCCTTCACAAAGCAAACTTACTCAAGAAGCTTTTTTAGCCCTCTGTACAAATTAGAGAGAGCCCCATCAGGAGTCAGTCTCCATTAGGAGAGAAAGTCAAGCACTTGCTCCCAGCTGATAGCAGGAGAACATGGAGCCCAGGGACTCCTCCCACCCTACCACATAAAACAAGGCACTGAACATCAAGGATCCAGTTTCAACCACAAACCAGTCGTTATCAGCACCAAGGAGTGTCTTTGTTCTCATCCTGGCTCTTGACTTGTATCATGAAGGTAAATATGTTCCATGGTTGCTTTTCCTATGTATGTCCATTGCATGGGATAAGCAAGAATGAACAGCCATGAAAGTCTAAAGACCTTGTTCCAACAATTCCAGTTGAAATCCTGGCCTGATCTAAGTATGTATGCCACTCTTTATGCAACATTGTCTTTAATGAAACTTCTGCTGTCGTGGTTTAACCCCAGCCGGCAACTGAGCCCCACACGGCCGCTCGCTCACTCCCCCCTGGTGGGATGGGGGAGAGAATCCGAAGGGTAAAACTCGTGGGTTGAGACAAAGACAGTTTAACAGGGAAAGCAAAAGCCACGCACACAAGCAAAGCAAAACAAGGAATTCCTTCCCTCCTTCCCACGGGCAGGCAGGTGTTCAGCCATCCCCAGGACAGCCGGGCTCCATCACGCGTAACGGTGACTTGGGAAGACAAACGCCATCACTCCCAACGTCCCCCCTTCCTCCTCCTTCCCCCAGCTCTATACGCTGACCATGACGCCATATGGTGGGGGATGTCCCTTGGGTCATTGGGGTCAGCTGTCCCGGCCGTGTCCCCTCCCAACCCCTTGTGCCCCCCCAGCCTGCTCGCTGGTGGGGTGGGGGGAGGGGCAGAGAAGGCCTTGGCTCTGTGTCAGCACTGCTCAGCAGGAACGAAAACATCCCTGGGTTATCCACACTGTTTCCAGCACAAATCCAAAACACAGCCCCATACTAGCTACTATGGAGAAAATTAACACTACCCCAGCCAAAACTAGCATGTGCTTACTTAAAAGGACCTGTAATGGTAATATTTTACATCTATCATACACACACATATCAAATACACATTTTTCAAAATCTTACTTATCTATGCATCTTTACTGCTGCTCCATGCAGTTTGGGTGGTATGTTGACCATCTTGAGAGTATAACATCCAATACTATATTATGTGATTATGTTACTAATGGCATCATGGAGAATTCATCCATGGTGACATGATGGTGGCAGGTCTGAGACTACAACCCAGAATTCTGTCCCGCAAGTCTTTATCCTAACTCAGTGGTAACTGTTGACTCAGAGGACTAGCATCCTCTCCCTAGTTTTGCCTCTGTTGAGATGCTGGATTGCTATTAGGGAAGTTTATGAAGCCCAACAATTTTGTGTTTCCTGCTGCACTCATGAATGAACTCATGACACCCTACCTCACCCAGAGTTATCAGAATCATCAGAATAATTCTGGTCTTCGGTTTTATGAGGTAAACAAAACAAAAGAGTTCTTTCTCTCCAAAATGATATTACTTCTCCATTGTCTTAGGCTATCATTTTTAGTCTCAGTCCTGCCCCAGACGTACCAAAAATCTAGATTGCTATTTAGTAATATGGTGTGACTGTTCTCTTCTAAGAAAGAGAGAGGCTGGTGATACTTCTAAATTTTGTAATAGTCATATGGGAGTTCACTCCCCTGCTCAGATTTGGTTCCTGGTTTTCAGTGTCTCCATCTATAATGCAATATATATTACAGGGAGATTTCAAGGGCATTGAGAGCCTGTGCAAGAAAGGCAAACAAAATGTTAACTATTACATCATCTTAGAATATCGAAGTGGCCAGATACAGAAATTGCTCTAAGAAATCCAGGATTTTGTTAATGTTATTTTGGTTTTAATTTTGTTGAGTATTAACCCACAAGAATGAGGGCATAAAGCATATTTTAGTCAATAGGGAGAATTCAGTGAAGTCTATCATGAGATAAAAGTGATGTAAAAAGAAACCAGATAGCCTACTTTGATTTGGAAAAAAAAAATACCTTTAAGCACTGTAATAAATTGTATCATCTAAATATTAATTTATTTGCAATAACATATTTGCTCATTTTAGTAGTGACTTATTTAACTGTAGCCAGGATTCTTATTTGCTACAGACATTCAGGCATCTGCTTGCCTGCCCTCCCCAAGTCTGTCTACCTGCAATTTTGAAAGCACTTGCCTCCTCTGGGCTTGGGTTTCTGATCTGGATAAGCAACCATAAATCATACTCAAAAATAGTGAGAAAGAAACCAAGTAAAAATAGTGTAACAACACTGAAGAAGCAAGTCAACAACAGAATGGTATTTCTGGGAGACTGAGCTCCTTGAAAATATGCTTTGCATATATAATGTTTTTTCAGCACTGAACCTGTTACAGCTAATGCAGATAATTTCCCTGCACGCGAACAATTAGGTCAAAGGAAGTACAAAGTATACGTTATAAATGAATGTTCAGTCTATTGATAAGTTCAGATCATGATACGTAAGAAATGAGGGGTATACTTATTTCCCTATATGAAGGAAATACTTATGAAAGTAGATATTTAAGCTTTTTGGCTGATGGCATAAAAAACAGGCACAGTCAACTATGATTTGGAGCTGCATTTAAAAAATGTGTCAATGAAAACCATGTATTAAGCAAAACAGCACTCTAGCGCAGAGATCTGAATCTGGTTAACATTTCACAGACGCGTAATTTTTCACTCCCAGTGAAACAAGAGAGAGAGATCACATCCTTCTCAGTCTAAAGCAAAATCCTCACATTGAAGGAATTAATGTAAAATGGTTTGGCTCTGCTAATCCTGGCACACTCTGTACTCAAAAGAGAGAGACAAAATATTCCAGAAAGGAACTCAAAAAAATGAAAGTCCACTTCTTTCCATAGAGACCCCAAATTTAGCCTCTGCAAGCTAGACTGCGTGGATACTCTCATCCTCTCTCAAAAACATAATTAAGGTTGCTCTCTTTAAAGTTACAGGGCTGAACAAAAACCTTCAGATCTGAACTTAAATTATCTATGCCTTCCACAATTATCTCCATATCATTGTTTTTAAAATCTGCTTTCTCCACAATACAGATTCCTAGATTAACAGTTTTTACCATGTCCAAAAAAAGAAAGAATATATCAATGAATTAAAGAGCAATGTGGCTGCAAGAAACATGTCAAGGTAGGTAGGAAGCAATCTTTCTTTGGAGATTAGTTGAAAAGAAACTGTTTATTAGTGGCAGCTACACAGCACACAGATTAGGGTTTGAATAAAATACACTTGCATTTGAGAATAAACCAGAAGAATTTATGTTTACCCTAATGCACAGCGCTCACTATCTGCTTTACAAATATTTACATGCTAAGAGCTTAAGGCTTCGTGTGTGTCCTGCTCTCATGGACTCACTCCTCTATATGTCTTGGTGACAGAAATGCAAAAAGTCGATGAATCATGACCAGTAGTGGTAACTCAGTCCTTACTGTTAAGTCATCTAAGCAGCACCCCATTTTCTTTTTATAACTGCCTTAGGCTACCACGTAGGCTTCCTAGAATATCTGGCTGCATTTCCTGCCCAGCACAAACATTTCTGCACCATCCGTCATAGAAAAAGCACTGCCATGTACTTTCAAAGCTGTATACGAACACATAACCACACTTAAAATCACTTTAATGAGGTAACTTATTAAATAGGATGTAATATACACCCTGAAATTATTCTTTGGGTCTCAGTATTATAAGGGCTTGTATTGTGGCCATCCATGCTTTCTCATGGAGGATTCTTCCCAAGCAGGGAAGAGCCCCACTGACAGAGCCCAGTGTGGTGTCACACATTCTGTCCTGGTGGTCACACCTGCTTTTCAATGCTAGTTACATCTTGGGTTGTGCTGACCTCAAAAGGCTCCTTGGTGGTAGATAGTCCACAGCCGCTTCCAGTTCCCCAGAGACCAGCCCACTCTCAGCATTCACTGGACTTTCTGCCTTGAGCGCCTTCTCCAAGCCCTGTGGACCAAGCAGAGAGCTTTCTGAGACAGTCTCAATACTTCCGAGCTCTCTGACAACTGCTGTGTCAGCTCACATTTTCTGACATAATCTGTGTACATCCTGAACATTAGAAAACAGAAAAAAATAAATAGCAGGTCAGAAACTCTCTTAACAAATCAACATTACTGTTCTACCAATTAAAAAAAAAAAACAAGAGTAAGTTAACAGGCAAATTGCCAATGGGCAAATTGCAAGAATCTTCGACTCACCATTAAGCCATGATCTGAAGCACTTTCAAGTAGGTGTTTCAGGCTGCTAGCCAGCAGAAGGAAGAGAAAGCTAAGGCTTTGGGGCATTTAGGGCAAAATCCTGATGAGAAGAACAACTCTGCGGAAAAGTTGAATCAGTATGGGAGACTAGCAAGTTTTCCACTTTAGCTATGCTTGACGTGATGAGACACTGAAGCATCACAGTGGCAACAGCAGTTCCTAAATGGTGATATTCAGTGTCGGGGGTAAATAAAATCAGTTTTCTTGTGTTTCCTTTCAAGAGTTTGCTAATTGGGACAACGAGAGTGAAGGGTTAACCATGAACCAGGAGGATCAAGGAGAACCAAGGGGAACTGTGATACAAAGAGTAACTGAAAAATTAGAGGATGAGAATAGAGCAGGAGATTACACAGGCACGTTTTCAGCCCCCTTCCCAGTTCGTGCCGCAGCAGACCACTGAAGGCAGAACACCTCCTGCATGTATGTAAAGTGGCATCACTTGCGGCTGGCAGAACTACTTCAGGCTGGCTGTCCAAGTACCGAATTAATTGAGCAAATATGAATACCGAATACCATCTATGCCAAGGAAACCTGCTAATGTCACTTAATTTGCCCAAACCAGTTTTAAATATGCCAGGAATAAAAAAAAGATAGAACCTTCTTTATGCAATGGAGAAAACTGACAGATAATGTGAGTTGCTCTGTTCAAGATCTCTGTTTTACAGTTCTTTTACTCTGCATTTGTTACTTTTGAAGAGACAGAGAAGCTGCCTTGTCAGAAACTCATTTTAAAGCAATTTCAGTATTACACATGATCTATATATTCAATGTATTGGCAGACCAGGGTTCTTGTTCTCTCCAAGTGGAGTTTTGCTGCTGCAGTGTCCTTTGTTCCATGGTAAGACCAATGTTTTTTCTGTTTTTCTTGATTTGCACTCTTTCTTGGCAACAAACAATTAAGCCTGCCAAAACTTAGATCAATAACAAGGTGAAGTGCGAGGGCAGAAGTTGAGCATTTACCACCCAGCTAAATGAACTTTATTCCCTGGAGGCTGCAGGAGCAGCAGCGGTTTAGCGAGCTGCGCAGGGGATGGGCAGTCTGAACGCTGTATGCTAATCTGGGCTCTGCTGCTGACTCATCACGTCACCTTTGGGAAATAACTGCCTTGATACACTTGGTTTTTTCTTCCGTGAAGCGGTCGCACTCCGTTGTAGACACCAGTTACTATAGTTACAGATCCTAGAATAGTTAGGATGAACAATTTCTCAGTCAGATAAACTGGCAATCCTTCATTTTGTTCTCTGCTGCAGGAAGAAAGGGCCAGAAGTGCTAGAAAATTAAAAAGTAAGCTCAGGCAAGGTAATTCAGCTCCTTATTATCAGAGACCAGATTTATTCCAGCTGCATACCGTGAAAGGGGAAGGTAAAAACCTGACACCTACTCACCAAAGGCTGGGTGGAAGATGGTGGCCCATCTAAATCCTAAACAGAACAGGTAGCTGCAGTTATGTGTATACCAAACCAGCCATCATAACTTGGAAAATGTGACCTGTGAGATTATTGTCAGCAGTGACCTGCTGCCAAGCAGCCTATTCTTATTTATTCCACTAAAGTCAACCTTGCTGACACAAGCCTTTTTTTAAAGGCAATCTGCTTTGTGCATGCCTGTCCTGTTACTCGGTTACTAGAGAATGAAATATCTCTGGTTTTTTGTAAATCCCTGTTCTTGCTTTTGGAAGTCTGGTCACACGGCTCTGTTATAGAACAGACCTATTTGCATCTTTGATTTCTATTTACTTACCCCTAGCCTTTCCCAGCTATTCTTTACATTCTGATGAACTCTCCTTGCCTCCTTTCCCAAGCCCTGCCATAAGATAAATAGAGGATTCAGACTATTTGGTTTTGACCAGTGCCAAGGTTTGCGCTCTCGGCAGCATGCTGATCATGGCTGCAATTCCTGGCTTGCAGGGACTTGGGATCCAGTTACATTTGCTGGCGTCAAGCAGACTCTACAGACTGCTGTGAAATACTGAATCTAAAAATAAAAGAGTGAAAAAGTACGAAACCAAAGGGAGCGGGATATTAAAATTCCAGGAAAATTGTAGAAAAGTTTGGAAGAGGCACATAAGCGGTCTCAGGGGAAAACACGAACATATTGGGGGAGTTTAAATTAAGCCTATGGGTTTGCCTTTTTTAGCTCTGTCACCCATGTGACACTCAAGAGTTCAGCCTGCGGGTCCAGGTATTTCTGCTAACACAAAGAATGCATTAGAGCCTTTTGGAAAGGCAAATCATTCTGGCTGTCTCAGCTTCTTGCCTTTGCTCTCCCCAAGAAGCGGTAACCCCAGGTGCACTTGGTTCCTGCCCGCACACACCCGCCCAGCCGGGGTCTCGTCTCAGCCTTTGGATCTCTCCTTCGGATCAAACCCGCGGCTGCTGGTGCCAGCAGGCTAGCTGGGTGTGGGAAGAAGTTTCAGGCTCTGGTGAGTCTCAGGGGGGCCGGAGGGGCGGGAATATTATTTTCACAGCTTTTGCAGTGCTTTTCATTGTGCAGTGACATATGGAAGATTAGTGAACCTGTGAATCCAGGCTAAAGGGTCAGGATTAAATACTTGCTGGACCTGCTTCACAAGGTTAAATTAATTAGTCTGAGATCAGATAGAAAACCCCAAGTGCTATCTCTAAGGGGCATTTTATGAATCCTGTATAAAGAATTTGGTGGGAATTTCCTCATTTTCTCAGGAAAAATCTAATAATCTTTGAAGTTGTCTTTTCCTATTTAAATATTAAACCAGCACAAAAATTAAGTTTTACCAAGTACAAAGTTGCATTTTTAAGTGCAACACTTGTTGTGACTGTCCTTCCCTGACCAGCACAGTTCCATTTTAGGGTTTCAGGCTGCCTGTGTTTGAATTGTTTGTAAAAATTCTTTCTAGATTTAATCGAGGTCTACTTGCAGGAGACTTTATTTCTGCCTCCTTTTTGATGCTTTGAAATTAAAACCACGGTGACTGTGAAACTGAGGTTTAAAAGTAGATGTGTGTTTGCATAACAATGTATTATATATACACAATACTAGAGCTCCATGGCTACCCGTAATTGCAGTGATAGTGTATCTGCAGTGGTAGCTCCTTGGAAGTTTGCATATAGGTCAGAAGTTTCCAAATGATGATTGAGATTATATGCATTATGGATTGCATTTTCCAAGTATGCCACAGTGTAGTCATGGGACTCATTAGCATTTGTGAGAGCTGTGAAGTTCTGCTCCTTCATACTAAACTGAAAGTTCAGGTCTGTGTACCTGAACCAGCCCTGTTTCATGTTGCTGAGGTATTGCAATGTCTCGTCTTACCTCTTACTTCAGTTTCTTAATGCATTGCTGCAACAGAGTCTCTTGCAGTGGATGAAGCAATAGGACTCAATACCTTACTTCCTTGGCCTTGGTGTTACGCAATTTTTAGATTTGCTTTGGTTCTTGATCTTAAGTACAGTAGCTCTGTGTGCACTGTGCTTTCTAAAGTACACTGTGCTTTCTAAAGAAACCTAGAAGTGACCTCCTCCAGTATTAAGTGGATGTTTAAAACTGCATGGGTATTTTTGTTGGGGTTCCTTCTAATACTCTAAGACAAAACCTCTGTTGTCCCAGCTGTGTGACCTTGAAAGTACTTCGCATGCAGCATTTTATGCAAGTTAATTGTTTTTTAATAGTATAGCTAAAATGAAAAGTTATAATAACATATAATTTAAAAGACACAATCCAAATACTTTTAAAACTGTACTACTAATTTACATTTCTTCATCTCCCTCATTAACTTTGTAGAAGAAATTTGGACCTATATATTCTAATTTACAGCAGAGGAAAAGCTAATGGAACCATCAGATGGGCATTTGAAGCTGTTTCACCGTGTCTCAGGCTGCCTGTCTTCTAAACAAAAACCACCTAAAAATAAATATGCAAAATGCCTGTTACTTATGTATATGAACATGGCAGATTCCTTTATAGTTTTGCAGCACATCAGGTTTGCAACTTAACAGCTGATTAAGTGCACCTTACAGTGAGAGATTCTGAGAGTACAAAAGGAACTAAACACATTGCTTTATTATCCTACGCAACTCACCAAGTCGGTGAGTCTGATTTAGCGTAACTGAGGGCAGAGTTTGTGTGAGGACTCTCAGCCGTTATGAAATAGCCAGAAGGCTAAGGCAGGATCCAGCCCCGCTGAGCCAGGCACTGTACCTGTAGAGCAGACGTTCACCTTCTTGCTGTTCAGCCCTGCTGGGCTCCTGTGATACCTCGTCTAACTATTGTTTCAGCTCTAGAACAAACCCTTTGAAGCCTCTATTTAATAAAGATGAGGGAATAGGCTGAATTTCTCATTAGAATAGAAAACTGTCAAACTCACCCCCCAGAGTTTTAGGTTTTGCATTTTTTTCCTAGATAGTCTGAGGTTTAATACATTTCAGCTATTTATTTGGAATTCATTTTAAGGCAATAACAGTCATTCATATCCTCCGATAGAAAAGAAAAATCCCAAGCTTGTTGATGACTGTCCACAGTTGGACAATATCTGGCAGCAGGTCAGAAGTCACAAGAAAAGCAATAATATCCTCCTTTATCAAAGCCTGTGTCAGCCAGGACATTCAGCACACAGGAAGGTCTGGAGTTTCTGCCCGACTCTTAAATTCTTCAGCTGCCTCAGAATCGTTAACTTCTCTTAACTCCCTCAGTCTTGTGTGTGTCCAGGTTCTCTCCCTCTGTGTGTCCACATTCTTGTGAAATCCTTCCTCTCACTGCTCAGTAAAAATAAGTTATTACATGTGTTGTATGAAACCCTACCCTACCTTTTTCTTATAACTGAAACAGAGGCCAAGACAAAAGGTAGGGGACATGAAATGCCAATTCCTCTTTTCCAAACTGGGGAACTGAGGCAGGAGCTAAGTAAGTTGCTCAAGGACACAGAGTTTCCACTAGTGGTGAGGGAACCTAAACAGACTCACTGAAGCTGAGAGGAAGCTCTGAGTAGCATAGAGGAAGAGACAAGCAGGCTTTTGTACCAGAAAGATCCAGTGTAACTGTAGGAATGAATGATGTCAAAATAAACTGACGTTTAGGAGCGGCAGAAAATTAAAGTTCTGAAGGAAGGTCAAGATCAGCAAAAAAGAATTGTAGAAACCTGAAAGATGCGTAGCACAGTCCCAGATCTGTTTCAATGTAGTGAGGAAACCAAGTGATAGGAATATCATTTATCTTCTTTCTTCATCTTATCTTCTTTCTGATGTATCTTCTAAGTAAAGAGTAAATGTGTTAAAAGTCTCATGCAAAGTCTGGGCGTTGTGTTCTGCCTTTATCGCATGTCTCTGAAAGCACAAACAGTGATCATGGGGTATGCTCTGGGGAACATGCAAAAGTTTCTTGAGAGGTTTGACGCAGATGTTTTAAGTTTCAGGGCTTCAACATTTAAACTCTCTCTCTACCATGAGCAAGGGTAACGGGCGCAGTCTTGGCCCCTTGCAGCCCATGTAGAAGCCCATGCTGTTAATTATTGCAGTTTGCTAGGGACTGTAAATGAACAAGTGATTCAGCCTGTAAGTAAAACCAGTGGATGTCCAGCAAGGGGAAGTTTATCAGTCTACAAGATGTCAATAGGAAGATCCTTAAACAAAGCAACTAACTCACCAAATTTGAAGCACTTGCTTGAAAGGCTGGGCACACTACAGCTTCAAAGAAATAGGTGGAAAATTCTTAACAGAGTAAAGTTTACTATTTTTCCTTCTTGAGCAATTGATTGTTGCTATTTCATCCGTATGGACACAGACACACGCACACGCACACATCACCTTAGGGCAGAGACCCCGCATGAAAATCTACAGTCCAAATAATCTGTTGGCAAGCTAATGAGCCACAGAAATCAGGATTTTATGTTTGGAAATGTCAAGTGGGCATGGTTATCTATATCACTTGGATGTATAGTGTATATTATGTGTCATGTTCTCAGACAGCTTTAAAATCTAGCTTACTGTCTTTATATGCTTCCTGTAACTCCATCTATTATTCTGTACTTTTTCTTTTGGTTGGATGTAGCCATAAATGTTTCACAGAAGTCAGCTAAGTTTTTGTTAACAGAGTTGTCTAATATAACCCAGGTGTCTCCGCACGCATTTTCACTATTGTCAGCAGCAGGTGCTAGCCAGGCTGGCACTGAGAACAACTTAAATGTGTGCACAGACTGCAGCGTACTACCAAAATTCTTTGGTTATTGCATGGTCATAGAAACATCAGTAATTCAAGATCTGCAGTGTTGAGCAGTGTTTATTGACCTCTGTACTAACCCTGCCACCTTTCCCTGTTGCTATATTTTAGGCTCACATAACCAGTATAGCAGAGTTAGAACTAGCCCTCCAAAGATCCGGGTCACAACTCACTTTTACTGGTTTCTGAAGTCATTAACTAAGGTAGCAGCAGAGTTAATTTGGTATGATGTCCTTTATTTTTTGCCTTATTTTAAAGAATGATTGCTGGAGCAACTTGAATGTGTTGCGTCTTGAGTATTATTGAGGCTGGAAAGCAGCCAGAACAGCCAAGGAGCAAAACTTCTAGGCAGTTTTCCATATCTACAATAAAACTCAAGTCTCTAGCAAAGTTATCTAAGGAATCCAGGCTGAGAACAACAAATGAGAAAGGAATGACACAGATAGGGCCGTGCTATAAGGAAAAAAAAGTTAAGCATTTTATGATTTTGGACAAAGTTTCCTGCACAGTTATATCACTGCATTGCTTTTATTCCTCAGAAAAATTTGAGTCAACATACTGCCACTTCAGCAGCTACATTCAGATTCTCATACTCTGGCAACCAAAATGATCTTAGAGAGACAGATCAAAAGTTATTACCCACCCTGGCCCGTTCATACGTGAAATAAACTACGGTCCTCTAGCCAAGGACCAAAATGTTGTGTATACTTCCACTCAGTATTTTAATTATTTGGTGCCTCAGCTATGGTACAATTTGTTGGGTATTGTTCCATGCTTCTTCAAGAACAAGAAGACAATGTTTATTGTGTTTTGAATGTTAGAGTACATTTCAAGAAAAAAAGCCATTGCTCTATGTGCAGCAAAACTAAAGCAGCTTCACTACAGATTTATGTGGTCTCATCCATAAAGCACCTTTGCTCCCCACTATAATAAATAAGGATATCTTAACTGTGTTTCTCGTTTCAGCGTCACCCCCACAGGGTAAAAACCTCACACACGGCGGCTAATTCAGCTTTAGGTAAATGGTGACTGGCCAGCCTGCTATAGTAAACTGTACAATGGTTGGTTTCTCAGCTGGGGAATGAATACGGTTCCTTTTCGTGTCTTCAGTTGCTGACTTCCAAGAAACTTTAGAAGTTTAATTATTTTTGAGACCTTGGCTCATGTGTCAAATATGTTTGAAATTTGGAGCAAGAGATAGACTGAACCATTACATTAAGCTTCCTCTCCTTAGGAAAGCAAGCTAATCAAGATTGTTCCATAAAAAGCCCCACACCCAAATGCCTGGAAGTGCCTTTTTTTTACAAACACAGACCTATGCCAAACAATAGCCATCAGAACCCCTTTGCCCAATGTCCTTTTTCTTGGCAGTGATACACACCTGTGTTTGACAATGAAGTACATATTGTTTGCCATCTACTTTGAAGAAGGAGCTTACAAGTTAATACTAATGTCAAGTTATATTCCCAACTTCAGTTGAATCCAAATAATTAATAATTACCATTAATCGGGCTGTAGGAGAAAGGATAACAAAATGAAAATGTAGTAAGATTTTTTTTCCAGAATGTTAGGTTACTGTACTTTTTCCCTCTAAGCTCCAAAGCTATTTCAATTTCATTGGCAGATATCCCATACTTCTTCAAAATCTGAAGCAAAAAGATTGGGATGAGTATTCTGGGCATTCATAGTATGTTAGATTAATATTGTTGGCTATCTACTCTGCATACCACGATTAAGTCAGCACTCCCTCATCTGCTAGCTAGTCTGGATTCTGTTACTGTAGTTGATGTGGTTGCTACCTATTTCATTTTTGAAGCCCAAATGCGATCTTTTTTCTGTTTTTTCCATGTTCCTATAGTATGGATTGCACCATGTGCTGGGCTGCTCTGTGTTCCTCCCAGTACCTCTCTCTAGGTGGGGGAACATGAGAATATTTACTGTACTTTTCCTCCTAAGCACAAAGATACTATATCACTCCTACTGGGAAAGCCAAATGAGGGTAGTGGTGCCATACCTATAAATAAGAGCAGTAGCTGCATGCAAAGCCAAAGGATGGACCAGCATTTGCAAGAAAATGAACTGTGTTCCCTTTGCCACTGAACTGATCCTTGCACAAAACCGTATTATATTTACACAGTTCTCCCACAAAACATATGTTTGGTTTTATTTCATTTTTAAGCATACTGGAAGTTTGATTGAATACCTGTTCATTTTGATACTCAGAATTATATTAACTTTTACAATCAATTGAATACAAGCAGATTCAGTTTGATACTCAAATTTAATACTTGCTCATTTTGATTCCAGAATGTGTAAAGAGGTCCCTGCTTAAAGAACCTCATGTCTGAGGATCCTTAGCTTGTTCCCTCCTTTGAATATTTCCAAGCAGGGATCACTCTTTTCCCCTGCCTCAAATTTGGTGAGAATCAGCTGTTGTTACCCTGGAATGTATCAGGTAGCAGCAGTAAGTGTCGGGGGGTTAAGACAGAAATCTTCTTACTTTGGAGGCAGCAGAGAAAGATTGAGAATTCTGTCACAAGGTTTTATTCTTCTCTATCTTGTACCCTTATTCATTTGCAGTACGAGAAGAAAGCATAAGTAGTTCCGTAAAGAATGTGGAATTTTATTGAAATGGAAGAACACATCCCTCTGGTGCCCAAACACTCCTGTATGTGAAATGATTGTTTGGTTAGGAAAAGAAACAAAAAACCACAAAGTTTTGGCAAGCCCTGGTTTTGCATGCCCCAAACACCAGGTAGACACCTGCACAAATATTGTTTGCATACAAATAAAACTGTGTACACAGAAGTCTGGAGAAAAAATCTAAAAGCTGAACCACACTGTAGAAGCCAAGCCCCAAATCTCCATCTTTTACAGCATGTCATTATTGAAACAGTGATTAGTTTAAACTAATTGTATTAAAGGAAAAAAAAGAATGAATATTTTTGCTAAACGATGACAGATTCACACCCTCTGACCCTGGAACTTCACGAGCATTTTAACCAGTTGACTGAATTTTATGCAGAGGTATTTTTAGCTGCACCTGTAGGTTGTTTTTGCTTTTATAAAATGTCTACACATATACGTACAATCTTTTAAGCTTTCGCCTTGTATGCACATGCCGATCAAAGCAGCACCATACACATAAAGAATCATCTCATAGAGATCCTTGCCAACAAGCAATCTGAAATTATTCTGCTTTATAATATCCACAAGATTTACAATGTCCTTTTCTCTTTCTAAAAACAGGGAACCTGCAGGTGGACAATGCAGGACTTAAGCTGTTCCTAAGCAGAGGTCCCAAACATCTCAACTAGTGTTGAAAGCCCTTCCAAGCCTGGCATGTTATGTCAGAGACTCTTACAGCCTGCATCCCACTCTTCACGCATGGTGTATCATTTGTAATCCAAGGGTGAACTGAAATGGAGAAAAATTGCTTGAACTAAAAATATGAATTTATGGATACCAGGACAATATTTTCTTAAGCTGAACTGAAATTAAGTCTTCACAACCACCAGCTTATTTTTTCTCACTTTTACTTGAGTTACTTTACTTCTTATCACATACATGGAAATAATTTAACTATTTTTACTAGGAAACTAGAATTTAACCTGTTTGTCTACCAGTTCACTGGTACCTAAAAAAGCTGGCTAAAACTGAGTATCTTTCCCCAACTTTCATATGGAAAATTATTCAACTGTTTTTGTTAGGAAATCTGTAGTGGGTTTGAAACAAACCTTGTAGTTATATATGCAGTTATAAATGTATAAATAATATATAAATAATGATAACGTATAAATATAAATAAAAATATATGTAGTTAATAAATTACATGAAATAGTTTTAGATACAGAAGCTTGAAACTTCAGGCAGAGAAAGCAGTGCTGCTATCTAGAGCAAAGGTTATCCCAGACTTTCTGTTATAAATCCTGTACTTTCTGTGCCTTCCAAAAGCCAAAATTCAAGTACTTGGGATTGATTATTTTTCTGGTAAGTGTCTAGGTCAGACCTTTTTTAAAAAAAATGTACTTAAAGATATAAGTAAAAGTCGTTGATCTCTTGATGACAATCATAGTTAGGAAGGTGAATGTTTTACCAGAAACATTTCATTAAGTTTACCTGTGTGCTGAAATGGTTTTGTGCTTCAGACAAAGGCAATGATATTGGCAGACATTGTCTTAGCACGTTTTACAACATTCATTCTGCATTCTCAAGATTGTGCGTGTGATTTCTGAATCTAGTTTCTTCACTACAGGATTCTGCATTTGGCTTACATGCAATGTGTTATTTTTAATTTGAATCTGCATGGGTATACACCTGGTAAGCGGAGACTTGCTAGTAGTACAAAAAAAGATTTGTCCAGAAGCAGAACAATGCTATACCGTGGCATACACAGGGCCTATCTAATGACTGACTACAAATAAAAGGAAATGGTTTACTGGGAGAAGGGTGTGTATTTCTAGTGCAATATTATCTTGCCCAGTAGACCAGTAGACATTTTAGCGAAACATTTCATCTCCCCACAAGAGAATTGACTTTCTTTCTACCCAAAGCTCATGTATATCGAGTGAAAAGCCTGGTTTGTCTTTGTCCTATACTGTTCTCAGGATTCTTGTCTACTTTCCCACATGTGGAACAAGGCAGAGGCCACAATGATAAAAAATGATAAAAAAAAGAAAGACAGCAACCTCTTTGCCTCCCCTCTATGCTCTTGCAGAAAGGCGAAGTCCATGAATTATGCTGCACTGCAGAACATAGATCTTCAAYAGAGGAAACAGATGAAGAAAAAGTACTATACTGGTCACAGTGGTTCCACTCTTTGACAAGTTGTGTGTTTACCCTCTAAGTGAGAGGGGCAGACTTTTGTTCACTTACAGACAAGCAGGCCACCCAGCAAACAGTATCGTAATCTGGAGAAAAGAGCCAGCTGGTAAGGGCAGTCAGTCTCTTCTCTGCCAGTCAGGATGCCAGCAGGCAGAAGAGGCTATAGGAACAGCTGAAGGAACAGAAGGCAGGATAAATTCTGTGTTTCTCAAAATGAGGAAAAGGGAAGAAGAGTTAGTATTTTAGTTTAAGCCCTTTTTTTTTTTGCTGCCATAGACCTATTATCACTGCATGCTAATTTGCATTTAATGCTGCAGCCTCCTCCCCACTTTTTCATATGCATTGACTTTTAACAGCTAGGTATATTAATAGCAGAATCTTTTCAAATTGTGACAGTGGAAGATACTTTATTGTAATGCATTTGCCGAAGTGCAAAGTGCCAAATGCAAAATAACAAGAATAACCCTGATTTTGCAAAATGGGGAAGAAAAAGTGGGTCAAGCTTAAGCATACTCATTGCTGAGCTGCTGAATCGCTAAGCACCTGAAGCTAGTGGGTAGCAGCAGCAATTGCAATCGCTTGTTGAGGTTCTTCTTGCCTTATTAAATCAAGTCAATACTTGTTCAATGATCAGAATCTCTCTCAGCTTCAATCTTGTGTTGGAGCTCAGGGGAGGAGACTTGCATGCAGGCTTCACTGTACTTCTTGTAAGAACTAATAAACAGTATAAAAATGGAAGCATGAGCGATCTGTCTTGCCTGGGGATATTATTGAAACCTGGTTACATGTAGATTCATTCTTATTTGGTGATGGCAACTCCCAATCTGAAGTCACCTGTAGCAGATGAGGAATTCCTTGGGTGTATCAGATACTTCATTTACCTTTGGGCAGATACCAAGAAAAATTACAGGTTAGTTAGCTAGTTCAAAAGGAAAAAAAATGCATTGCAATTAGAGAGCCCATTATAAGCAGGAGACTAATACCTGCTAAGCTGCATTCTGGGATGTTGGGATCTGTTCCCAATGCCATCAGATGACATGCAGAAGAAGATGCAGTAAGTACAAGGCTTTGATTTTGAAATTATATACATAAATACATACACACACACACACACATATATATATTTTTTTTTTATCTGAGGGAAGATTGTAATCACTATTTAATCAAAGATAATGTTTTCAAGGTGCAGAAGCAGCTCTGGTCTTCAGATTATATATTAAAGTTGGCTATACATTTATAAATCTTGTTTTGTCATGAGCAAGGGTTTCAAACTGTGGATATGGTTTTACTTTGAACACTATATCATATATTGCTCACTAAGTATAAAAATATATGGTTACTATCCTGAGAGAGCTAAGCATTTAATGTATGATAAATTGGTACTCTGTTAGTTGTGAAAAGCATTTAAATACCATAACTAATTTTACACATGGACTGGAGACGGCTCTAATTCTTTGTTTTCACAAGGTACATAAGAGACCCTTGTGACAGTTTTGTGTCCCATTCAAATGTATTCAGCTCATACATTAAATACTGTTCAGAAATACTTTGTAAGTATGCAGGTCTTGAAGCCTATATGGCAACGCTGACTCCAGCAACCAGAACTCAGGAATTTACACAATTCCTGCAGTTAGTTTACAAACTAGTGGATGTGCAGCCTAACTGGCTATTTTATCTTCCTCTGCTCAGATTAACTCTTTCCCATTGAAGTTTCTACCCCTATGCTGTGAATGGTACGTGATGCTTTGGGAGTGTGTGAGCAGGTAGAAGAGGGGATTCTTGTAGCAATTTTATTCCTGAGAAAATACTACTAGATTTTATTACAGAATGATCAATGATCCTACGTACTGAAATTAAAAAAAAAAAAACAAAAACAAACAAAACCAAACAAAACAACAAAAAACCAACAACCAACAGATTTGATAATCACTCCTTTCTCCTAATGTAATTGAAGGAACCTGATTCTGAAAGACTAGTAAGAATGCTCAAATTAATGATACGCTAGTTTATTGATTATTCTTTTTAGATTTACACAAGAGTCAATTCTTTAGGAGGAGTTCAAATCTGTCTAGAACCCAGATTATTGTAGTTTTTTGTATGTAAGTGAATGCAAGGGAAATCACTTCCCTATCACTTCTCCATTCTATCAATAAAAATCTTTCTCTGAGGACATTCTAATACACAAATCTCTGAGATCACATTAAGATAGTTAGAAGTATCCTGCTCCTATGGTTTTTTTCCACATTGCTGCTACTTTCTACTGTACAGAAGGAAATAGTAGCCAAGGGACGTAAGAGAGCAACTGAACCAGATGCGACTTGAGCATCTATTGTAGAAAGTGGCTGTGATGTAAAGGAACTGTTTCCTCTGGCTACAAAAGTGAGGGATGATAATAGCTACCTTTTTGCAGATAGGCAGCCCTCAATTTCAAAATCAAGTCTATGGTATCCTGTCTTGCTGATTAATGACACATCCATTTGCCAGAATGAAGCTGTAAGAACTAGCTTAGCGTAGTGCTGTGAAAAACAAACCAAAACCTGATTCAATTCCACCTAACCCACCCACCTCAGCCTCCCTGCCAGCTTCCTGGATTCAGCTGCTCTCTCCGATCCTGCGAGTGAGTGCCTCCCACAAAGGGTTTTCCAGCACCTTTCTGAATCTGGTTTCTTCATTGGGATCCCTTCACATACTGCCAAAAGCTCACAGCCCTTTCCTCAGAGTCTCAAAACCCAAAATAAATTCTTTGCCTACCTTTTTCTGGTTCTGTCTTTGACCCAATTCTCCTTACAGACACAAAGCTGAAAGAATGCCATGAGAGCCTAATTTCCTTCAGGAGTATGCCAGCAATTAATATTGTTTAAAGGGCTGATGAATCTGTGAATTTCTAAGTCACATGAGCATATGCTACTTTTATTCAAAGTTTATTTGCTAACAAGGGCTTGTGGAAAATTTATTATTTCACCGAAGAATTACTCAAGCTCTTGAGTGCGGGCTAATGAAGAACTGTTACATAAACCAGAGCCAGGTTTTACACATTTAGGTCTTAATCAGAAACTTGTGCAATATTGTTTACATAATTGTCCAGATTCAAATTTGGTTGTTATACCGCTTTTCTTAAGTCTAAATAGATGCCATGGTACATAATCCTGAGCAGAATATGAGTGCTCATCATTGTAAATGAAAGAGATTACTGACTAAAGTGTGTATTGATGGACAAAGACACTAGAGATGAACCATGGAGTCAGTAGGACCATCATTCTTTGATACAGCGTTTGGTGAAACGAATGCTTTGTGCTTGAAGTACCAGTGTAGCCTTCGTACTAATACTTCTTATCCTCTCTGTGTTTGCCTCTCCCTATTTTCCACACCCACCATGCCTTTATATTATTAACTATCAATTTATATGAAAAATGTCACTTATGCTATTGCACCCTGCCCCTTTGATTATGACAAACTGCACCAAGTCCCACCTTTCTGTATCCTGTATCTCCAAATGTGAGTCGATGCATTCTCAATAGAGACATTTTGTATTCAAAAGACAGTTTTTTATTGTCCTGGTTTCAATTACACACTAAATTCTGAGATTATAAAAAGATATGATCTCATTGCTCAAGTGTCTCCAACTACCAGCGGATTAAAATTATTTTTCTTATTCAACAAGCAAAATGCAGTATTTCACAGCTCTTTTCAACACAGCTGCAGAGATCTTAATGCAATATTGGTAGCTTTTACATCCATGTTGTGCTGTTTTTAAAAAAGGCCAGATGGGAAACAAAAACGTACTGGCCATGTTAACGGAGCTTTGGTGGTCCCTCTTCTATACTGTTGTAATAAGACATAGGAATATTCAAGTCAGTCTTCCACTACGGGAGGGAAAAATTATTGAGAAGCTGGGTATTTAGAGTGATGTTTGTCTTGTTTACACTAACTTTTGTGCAAATGGTGACCAGAGACTATCCAAGAAAAATGTATTTCAGAAATCTTAGTGTGAGTAACTATGCCCAGAGATTGAAATATCCAATAAATTGTTAGCAGTATCTTCTTGAACTTCTTGACCATTGTATCATAAACATCAAACCTCTTCAAATGTTGCATTTGAGTTACTTACAGAGGGTGTATCCACACTCCCAGTGAAGGTTGTGTTAGAGGATTGGTAGGCATATC
Source organism: Oceanodroma leucorhoa (assembly GCA_030449065.1). Lineage (NCBI taxonomy): Eukaryota > Metazoa > Chordata > Aves > Procellariiformes > Oceanodroma > Oceanodroma leucorhoa. Next base: position 869,199 of record JASVER010000118.1, read on the forward strand.
CGTCTTTAATATTGTTACATGTCTAAAGGTCAATAAAACTGACTGGAGTAATCTTAAGCACAAATACTTATAGTAGCCCTCAGGGAATATGTATATATTAAGGTTGCTCTCTAGGTTGACATCCATAATAACTTATCTTAACTGTTATTTTTATGTGTTTTACCTATACTAAAACTGGTATGGATATATTGTGGTAACATCTTCTCTTGCAATGTAGCATATATTGTTAAGTACTCGAATGAAAAAAGACTTATTATGTATCTGGTATGAAGTAAGCACAAAGATAATTCAAAACATTCAGATTCTCTTGTGTTCATATAATTTGACTGCTTGGAGTCCCATAAATTATCACTTGATGGGTCTTGACATTCTGCTTCAGTGGAATTTGTTGGGTAATATCAAAAGCAACTGAACAAGAATTAAATACAGCTTCCAATCTAACTGTAGTGTTCAATACTGAATTGTCCACATAAATTGTAATTGCTTTCTAACAGGAAGCAAAAGATGTTTAATCCCTTTCAGAAGAAGTAGAAATTAGTCATTCACAGATCAAAATCTATTCATATGCAAAGATTACTCATCTATAAATTGCAGCTGCTTTCAGATGCAGTGTTAGATTACTCACTATACCCTGAAAATAACTGCAAACCAGTAGAGAATGCTTATGTATATTTCTTTCAAGTTAATTACTTATGCAAAAATGCATCTGCTGGATGACACTGATGAAGCTCATGATTTTCAAATATTTTCTTGTCCTACACAGTGATTACTTAAAATGTATCTGTTCAGAAAGAGAACTCATCAAGAATCTTTCAACAAAATCCTTTTTCATTGGAAAATGAGATTCAAAGCCAAAAGTTTTGCATGGAAATTAATTTATTTTAGTGAAGCTTTTGTCAGGAAAGGTTTCAGTGTTCCAAGACAAAGTTTCTGGTTTAGATGAGACATCCCTTCATTCCAAGTTATCAAATAACGTAGGCCAACTGCTTGGGACAAAATAAGTTCCAGGATTTTGCTCCTATTCATGTGTATTTATACAAAGCAAACCAGCTCCATCAGGAGAGACTGAAAGACCTACTGAAAACCTGCCACCAGAGCTAGGTTTGGGTATCCAACTTGGTTATGGCAGAACCTGAGGACCTAGCATGTAGGTAAGAGACTTTACCCCTAATGTTTGGGTTTTTTATTGACAAGTTTCAAAAATGGCCTTGGCTTTATCCTCTAAAACTTCTTAGGGGACTGTTCCCAAAACACTTCCACCCCGTGATTAAGTAACGTCTAATCCAGAAAGAACTGTTTTGCAGATTCCAAATACAGTTGCACTGTTACGGCACTCAAGCTAGGAAACAGGAGATGTGCAATCGTTACAGCTTAAATAAGCCTGGATTCCTCCCCTCAGATAAAAGTCGTAAAAGAAGTAAAACTAACTATCTTTAAAGCAGAAGCATCCTACTTGAGCCTTTTGTATACAGCACCACAGCAATCCTCATTTTTCAAGGGTTTTCAACTAGCTCTGACTCCCCTAGCACCAACCCCTTTCATACTAAGTAGAATCTAAAAGACCAGATTCCTCCCTCACTGGTATGCTTAGCGATGGGAAAACAAATGGATCATAATTCATTTTCTCTTTTTTCCCTCATGGTCTAGTCTTGGAGACATCACAAAAAAGGAGAGATTAAACCTTTTTTTTTTTTGGCGGGGGGAGAGAATGAAGAAAAACTAAACCCAACATGTATATTGTTTCCTGAATTCTTTTCCTATATCTTAATGACTGAGTCCTATGTCTATTATTTCATGCCACTTTCTGTACTTTGATTACTTAATCTTCAGCTAGCACTCTTTATACTAGCTATGCATCAGCTCTCAGTGTTGAGCAGCTGGAGAATATCTTCAACTATAAATTTGGTGTTGCAGAATTAACCTCAAAAAGCACAGGCTGGATCCCAAAATATCCTGAGGAAGAAAACTTCCACAACAGCAACAACAAAAACAAGAAAAGCATATGGAGTGTGTGTGTGTGTGTGTGTGTGTATCTATTTATTTGATTATCCCGAGCACGCTGAACTTTAGTCTGTAATGTTGCCAGTTCTCCTAAATGTATAGAATGCAATTTGCCTTTGGGGTACAGGAACTTTTGAAACTGCCTCATAATAAAGGCTTCCAGTAACGCCTCACATTCTGTTCCACCATCCTATCTGCTTACATCAGTTAGTGATCCACCTGATGGAAACATCATCCCTCATCAATACTTATGGTAGCCAGCTTTAATCATGGTTTTGATGCCCTTATTTACATGTTGCCCTTATTTACATTTCTGTTCCTTGTGGGTTGAAGTATGCACCTGCTTTTACCACAGGCTTGAGTTGGCTTCTAGACTGGAGTCCTCCAGTCAAATAGAGGAAACCCAAAGTGTTCTTCAGTCCACCTCCACACTGAGAGGGAGAGCAAAGCCCAGCTGACCCATTGTTTGCAGGTAGGGAGAAGGGACGAGGGCTGGCCTGCACTTCTGGACACTTCCTGCTTCTTTTCTCCCTATGAGGGCTGCATTAATGATTCTGCTTCCCATTTAACATCAGCTGAAAAAAATCATATTGGGTACTGAAGGAGAGAAAGAAAGGTCCATCTGCCTTGTGAAGTAATGACCTAGATGCTCTACCCCCAGAGATGGGAGTAGCAGATAGTCAAAGGAGATTTCGACAGACAGGGCAGAAAATGATGTGGGAGCTGGAGCTGCTGGATTTCCCAAAGACTGGCTGGATCACAGGACAGAATCGTTGTACTCTTGGTAGAATCATGAGTATTAAGAACACTGTACTGTCAAAGTTCAAAGGAATTGGTCAGGGACTACAGTCTGTTCCTCAAGCCAGACCAAGATTATATCATGGATGAGCCATACCACTAACGATATGGGGAAGAATTTCCCTTTGCAGGATTAAACACTGAGTTGTTGTTATACGACTGGCTTCAGGAGATCAGAGCTTAATGCAAACAAAAACTTGTATGTAGTCAGAGAATTCAAGATAAGTTGTTGCCATGTACCTTTTTATTTTAAACTTCTGGCAACTAGAAGCTGTCATACATTTTCAAAAAAGATTTGTAAGCAATACTACTTGCTATTCTCCAGAACTCCTGGAATGTTATCTCAACAGTGTTTAATTGTCCTCTCCATTAAAGATTAGATGAGTCAAAGTAAGAGAAATCTGCATATTACAGGACAGCTTGGAAACAACGTGGTCGTCACCTTTATTCTTTAGGGAACTTGCTGATTTCTGACAGCATTTGCATTTGAGACTTCTCAGACACTTACAATTTTGGACTACATAGGATCTATAAAATAATGTCAGAGGGGCAATTGAGGATCTCTGTAACTACTGCAACATGAGCCGAGTGTTAATTTTCTTCCTTCTTTTACAGGCCATGGGGAAAACAGGGCTGCTAGCCAGAAAAGTGCAATGTTCATAGTATTATAATGTCATCTCAGTATGCTGAGAAGTGAGTAACCCTTAATTTTGATTCTGTTTATGTTTTGGACAGCAGAGGCAGACTGTTTATGCTGCAAGCATGCTAGTGAAACTCTTCCTAGGTAGACATATGAGATTTTACAGATGTCTGGAACAAATGTACAAATGCTATGAGTGGTAGGAATGCAACAAAAAATATTAAACTTAAATCAGAACCAGTTTTTCCTAGTGGAAAAGGATATGCATACGCTTTTGGAGACCATGTTCCTTCTATGATGAGTTTCTCTACTGGTTACTGAGTCTTTTTCCCTCTTTGTTCCCCATGCCCCATAGCAAAGAAGGGAGGCAGATGCTTCAGATGAAGAAGGAGCATGTTATTTGCAGGTGGGACTTTCTCTTACAGGTGTGAAGTTTACTGTGCATGGACACCTACATCTGCTTGGCCCAGGAATGTCAGCAAGGTTTACCCCTGCCTGACTTCCATGGTACGCTTTGCCTCTCATCCACCAGAAATGGAATAACACTTATACAGCTGATTCATGGCTGAAGTGAGAACTTTATATAGTAAATAGTTCTGTTATGTAGTAAATAGTTCTGTTTTCTGTTCTAGAATGCTCTTTAATCCTTCTTCCTGTTCAAAGTGTTAAAGGGTTTTTCTGTTGTTGTTTTCCAATGCCTCACTCTTCATTAGTACAGTTTGTTGGTTTGGTTGGGGGTTTTTTGTAGCCTTCCAGTGTTAGTAGGCATTAGAGATATTTTTCTTGTCGATATTCCAGTTATGTCCAATGCTAGCAGGAATTCTGGCTTATGAATGAGTATGTACCTCATATAACCAATGTAGATGCCTCATAAACAGTTGAAAGTGTTGAAAGAACAAGGGAAGTATGCCTGTTTCCATTTCAAGGATAGAAAGTTGAGGCATCAAAAAGCTATGGACCCTTACTGAACAAAACATTTCCCAAATATGTTCCAAAATATTAGAACTGAGTCCTCATTACAGTAATACCCAGGAGTCTTGTGATGTTTAGCTTATCTTCGCTTCGTCTTTCCTCACTGAGGTATGGAAGTGTAAGTAAGAACAAAGAGCAAGACTGAAAATTGGAGACTAAAACTGTCTCTAATGTCTCATAGAGACAACCTCCGAGATTGCCTCTGCAGCATGCTCTACCTTCCAGAGGCTTCGAACCTCTTGGTACTGCTTTGGGACTAGCCGGAGCATATTCTGGTAAACATGCAGTGGGTTAGCAGCCTGCAGAAGGGCAGTAGGAATGGGTGCTCAGGTGGGCTGTGCTTATAGCTGCTCTGGAGATGGCTCTTTCAGAGCCCTTTAGACGTAGCGCAAGTACATGGACATGTGCAAAACTCACAGCAGAGCTGACAATTTCACCTTCGTCTTCCCAGTTCAGTGTCGCCAAGTCCTGTGACTTCCTTGAATCATGCAAGTCTGGTGAGGACTGGTATCAGTCTTGTGAGGATATGAGAAGTTCCAGCCCCACTGTGGATTTCAGCCCTCCACAGGACAGAACTCGTCTGAAAAGCTGCTTTCCTTCTTCCTGTACCGCTAGAAGCAGCGGCAACAGTAAGGCTAGAACAGGAAGCTGAACTAACCCCCTGTTAGAGAGAAGAGTGAAATGTGGCGGTGTGAAAGAGCGCTTGAATTTGAGGTCAAGTAAACTTGAGAATGGTGATAATAATATGACATATGCTATCCCCTTATCTTTTGGGGATAGCTGAGGGAGTAGAAACAAAGAACCCTCCCCAAGGGACAGGTTTAACCCTTAAACAGGATTTTTTTTTTTCCTTTTGGTGTAATCTCACAGTTTTGATTCAATGATTTTGAGCCTACACAGGTGTGGCTAACAAAGGATATTCCCTGTTACTGCCTTGCTACTTCACAATTTTTCCCAACAACTGATGCACTTTCACTAACAAAGTAATTTTGGCATTCTTGAAAATCTCTCTTGTGTTTCACTTGGTCTCAGAGCCAGTAAAGCATTTAACATCTGCTTAAGCATATTTCAGTTACTCACCTAAGTGACTTGATGAAGTAGTTTCTGGTAGAGCCACAATTTGAGCCCTTCACCGCTTTAAATCCAATGCCTTTGTAGTTGTAGCTCATTATAATCTAAAATTTGCTATAATATTGTTGTATATGTTTTTATTGTGCATTTTATCTTAAAACCACATTATTTCCTTACTAACACCTAGTTCTATGAAGAGAATTAAATGGCATAAAGCATCACACTTGAATATTCAAGTACTCTAGAAGAAAAGAAAACTGGAATTAATGGAGCTAGATAATAAGAGTAATTTCAACAACCAGGAGCTATGACAGAGTATAAAGCCAAATTAGTCTGTTGCTGAACTCCTCAATGGTGTTATGACGTGGTAGAAAGAGAAGATAACACAGAATCTATTTATGGGTGAATTTAAATTCAAGACCAGTTCTAAAAGATGGACCTGGCAAGTCATGTGCAGCTCATAGCAGGGCCACTTTTTTGTTTTGTTTTTTTCCTAAAGGAGATTCTAAAACTTTTTTTTTCTTTTCTGGCCATATTCCATGCTGGAAGGAGCAATGCTCCTCTCATGTGGTTTGAAATATCCAGCCACTTGGCCAATGATCTCATGCACCAGGGCATGTGGAATGACGCTCTTTGCTTGCATTAGCATATTAGCACACTGCATACAGCTATTAATTTTCTTTAACCATTCACAGCTCAGCACTGTGGTGTGTGTTTTCCAATATATTCTAATGGAAATCTTGAAAGTTGTTTTATTTTCTCTTTCTGGCTTCCTTAGAAATGTTTTAGGATTATATTTTTAATAAGATCTCTTCAAAATACTTCAGACTTTGGAAAACCTTTTCCTGAAGCATATTACTAGAGGAGTGGGAGTGCAGGCTGGCAAAACTGGAATGCAACCCACTGCCCTCTGCTGCATCTCAGATTTCCTGGGTTCCTTTATTTACAAGAACATATGGTAGAAAAGCAACAGACCAAAAATCCTTTGTATTTGAGAAGTCATGAACCTCCTTCATGAGGACAGAACCTCATAATGGGGCTGCTTAACACTCCCATATCTATTTCTGTCCTTCAAAAGAAGAAATTAAGTGGCTATATGATGATGCATTTAATGCAGAGTAACTTTTCCAGAAATGAAGGTCTTATCCATTATTTCTGTGCGGTGCTTTGCACTGTTATGCCAAGGTTAGTATAAGATTTTTCTACCATGGGATACTGATGTAAGCATCAAATGCATACAGATGAATGCTGCCCTTGACCTGATTCAGTGTACTAGGGTTAACCTCTTTGTTGGTTTGTGTTTTTCCTACAGTTTCACTGAATATAAATTTTTTCAGTTTAAAAAAAGCAAGGATTTATTCCATGTTCACATTACATCACTCCATGTGACTCCTTCTGTGGCTATTTTTGTAGCCTGTGGTCATATTGCTTAGTTCCTAGAATCAGGATGATAAATTTTAACACTGAACATTTATTTAATTAGTAAGCTTCTGTATTTTTGACTGCAGAGTTCCTCATTTTACTTCTCTTTTGAGCCTGGCTTTTCTGTAAACTGTCTGTTTACTATGTTGGGTGGAGTCTGCTATACTTTCCAGAATACCTGCATGGGAAAATGTTATTTCTCTTTCTTCTTCCCACCTGCCCTCCCCCCTTTTTTTGGTGTTTTTGTTGGTTTGTTTTTTTTTTTTTTTTTTTTTTTGTGAGCAGTCGGGGATGACAACCCTGTGTGCTTTAAACTTGCTTTTTTAAAACATGCTGCACACTTTAATGCTGTTTTGTGTTGCCAAGAAAAGTTCTACGTATGAACAAAAACTGAGACCACCATCTTTTTCTATATATCTTTATTCCTGAAGTTAACACTCTAGATGTTTCTTTAGGATACACCTGTCAAAGATTTTCAGGTTATTTGCAAAATTTTTGTAAATACAGAACAGCTTTTTAACCTTTCAAATTAAACCGGATGGTATTTCTGCTTTGCTGTAAAAACCTTTCTAAGTATTTTTATGTCATACTGCTATCTTTTTTCCTCCAGTTTCTGGGTGTTGGAGGAACAACTGTGTGTTTATCCTACTTAATTAAACAAAGGTCAAGCAAGGCAAAACATGCACTCTCCAGAATTTTGTGAGGATTTTGTGAAGGAACAAGAGCATCACTGAATCTGAACCATAATTTTTCTAAAAAGCCCAGGCAGTCCTGGACTAGCAGATCAAGATTCCAACAACTATGGAGCATTCAGAGAATAGATCTGGATCTAAATCTTGTGTCCTAAATCGTTATCAAATTAGGAGATGTGCGTGATTTGAACTATAAGTAATGTATATCAATAGATAGATCAGTTATTCTTCTTGGTCAAACTGGGGTTAGTCAGAACCCTGTACTTTAGGTACATTTTGGAGACAGAAAATCTGCCCATTTAGTATTTCAGTAAATGGACTAAAAGGAAAGTAATAAAGTAGCCACTCAGGAGGGAAATCAAGCAAAATCAGATCAGCACAGATCAGAAATAGCAAAGGGATGAAAATGTCTTTAAATTACTTAAGTGAGATGCTGTCATTTGAAAGTGACAAACTAAGATAATATTTTTGTAATATTGGCTGCATTTTGTAAAAGTAGAAATTAATTTCACAACAACTGTATATACACCTTTTTGGTGGGAATTTGCTGTGTAATTCTATCATACTTCATGTACTTGCTACATATAGTAAAACATTAAGATCTGTATTTTAATATTTCAGAGATGCATGTAAGTAATTCAGTTCACAGATGTCATATCTAAATGTGGTAGTCAAACTGTGGGAAATCCCATTACACAAATGGAAGGCACTTGCTTTGTAAATTAGCTGTAGAACTGTCCAGTTGTACCCTGTCAATAGGGTACATGTTCTGCTTTAATTGTGGTCTGAGATAATACAAAACTGAAATCTTGATGTGTAAGAATATTTCAATATTGTTCAACTCTAGCATATCTCATGTAGCTGTAAGTGTTTGGCAGGATAGTGAAACTGCAGGATAACTGTTGCCAAGAAGTGAAGATTATTTTTGTTATACAATAAGAATTGGGGGGGGAAGTTGTATAGTTGGATATTGAAACAACAGATTGCCAGCCTTTGTCTCTCAATTTTGTTCCCGATCTCCCTCATTAATTCACCATGTGCCCTTAGGCAAATCAATCTCTGTTTTCATTTTGAAGTAACAGCTAAAAGGATAAAATGCTTGCAGGTGGTTTAGAGTTTAAAGATGCTATTCTAGAGACTCAACATAATCTACTGAGGTTAATAATTTAAAAAAAAAAAAAAAAGGCAAGCTGAAAGGCGCTTTCCCTCCAAACCTAAGAAGGATAAACTGCAGAAGTTGTTTCTAAATGAGAATTTAAAAGCTCTTGGCTCTGGTATTTTAAATACAAAATCATAGTAAGGTGAACACAAAACCCAAAAGGCAACTTACAGAAAGCATAAAACTATAAAAGACTTTCAAATGCAGAGAAATAGAAAATTGGCCTCTAATTCAGGAAAACCTTACACTGATTGCTATAACATGGGAGGTCATAGTAGGGGAAAAACACTTTTTTGTTTGTTTACAGCACTCTTCCTAATCATCTATCACTGGATTCATTGTGGTTTGTGAAGTGCTGTGAGAAACCTGGGATACGAAATGCCTACAAATACCTACCTCCCGAGTTTGCCTAATTATTCAAATTTATCTTTTTAGTCCCTACGAGATGACTATACAGGCATGTGAGAGGTATTTGTCTTATAAAAATAACTTCCATTTTTCTCTGTCATTCTTTTATTTTCCCAGCTGAAGAGTCCTAATCTAGATAGTTGCTTATCATGTGGAAGCTGTTTTATATCTCTAAAAATCCCTGCTGCCCTTTTCTGTTCCTCATTTAATTTTATTAAACATATATTCTGGCACAGGAACAGATCTGCATGCTGTATTCAAAATCTGGGTACATCCTTGATTTATACAATGCAATAAGTACTCTCTTCTGTTTTGTTCTCAGCTCTCATCCTAAATTCCTAACATTGTTTCTCCTCTTAACCATTGCTGAGCACTGAGCTGGCATTTTTAGGGAGCTATTCACAGTAAATCCCACATCTTTCTATCTCGTTGACAAGAGCTAAACCAGAATCCCTTACTGTTTACATGTGATGTAGGCTGTCTTTTCCTAGACTGTTGCTTTGGATTCACTTGCATAAGATTTAATCTACTATTTCATAATCTAATATTGCACTTTTTCAATGTATGTGTTTTAGTCTCGACTATCCTGAAAATTGTGTTTACCAGCAAACTTTCTTGCCTTCCTATTTACTCCTATTGTTCTTTTTTATAACCTTTTGAAGAAGTCATATGGGCTTTTCTCAAACCAGACAATACCTACAGTGTAAGAGGTAAATTAATTATAACATATGTGGAATTTATGAACAATAGACAAAAAAACTAATTTAGCAACTTCAGCTCTGATTGTATATAATAATAATGCTGCTTATGTCAGTGTGATAAACAAATGAATGAGGAGGTATAGCCTTTGAGATATACTTTGCATATGCAAAAAGATACTCTTTCTGGGATCACAGCGTTCCTGACTACTCAGGCTGCAGTTTCACAAACCAAATAATTAGACCTGTAGGCTGCTGCCAAATGGGGAGATTCCAGTCTCTGCACACCTCATCCACTAGTTGAGCCTTCCTGCTCCTTCCCTTGCATCGATCAAGAAGTGCTGAGACTGTGAGATTAGTCACGAAAACATAAAAATCTGACTCACCATGCAGTGTCATGACTGCTAGATCCAGTGTGAGAGAAGGGGCAGAAACGTGCAGCTGGGGCTGAAAGGGGAAAAAGGGACTGTCCCTTTGGCAGCAGTATATAATTAGACTGTGTTACATGTATTGTGAAACTGCACCTAAGCCCTGAAGCATAGCAGTGCTCCTACTTTTTCTTTACAGAGGAGAAACATGAGGTGCAGAGACCTTTTCCTCCACGTGACGCTCAGGAATGTAGCCCAAATGCTCTGATGCAGTGTGAAGCTTTAACCCTAGACAAAAATCATGAACTGCTTGTCTGCATTATCAGACCTGTGACTCGTTTTGAGCACATCATTTGTGATTGTTATGCAGGTTAGTATTCATACTGTTTATGCTGAAAGTGAAAGCTTGTGTTGGGAAATTAAGCCAAAAAATTAAAAGTTCTCTAATGAAATATAAAGACTGACTCAGTTAAATCTGCCTGATGGTGTCTAATTCTAGTAAGAATAATTTGTAAAACTTTTCTAGCCTAATTCTATAACTTCTATGAATTGAAAAGCCCCCTGCAACCTCTTAATTATAAATACATAAATGCAGTTGGCATTCTCAGTGGGAAAGCATACGGGGTGGCATACATCTACTGCAGTGCAGGTGATGCAACAACTTTGGAACTGATGGCACTAGTGAAGGCGGGGAAAGAGAGCAAGGTATGAAGGCAGATAGTGATTAAGGCTGCCTGATAACAAATGGCAAAAAGGCTACTGTTTACTCCTGTAATATCAATGGGAAATCAGAAGAACAAGTTCAGGTTACGCTTAAAATAAAGCAGTTCAGACTGCTTGAAGATAGATGCTAATGTAACTGAAAGCAACTGTATAGCATATCAACAGCTGCTTCAGTATGACATACTGACACTCATCATGACATTCATTTATTCTAAAATGCTAATGAAGACCAAGGGTGTTATGCCTTATAGTAAATAGTTGTGGTAAGAATAGTATTTATATGGCTTATTGCTTTGAAAGTTTTCTACTGCATTAAGTTATCGTGAAAGAATAATTCTATATTCTCTCCTTCCATGATAAAAATTTTCTTGAAACTGCTATTCTTTCTTTTCCTTGAATTGAGCAGTGCAGTATTCAATGTGAAAACTGCCTATTTTCGTAGGAAAATAATTGATATTTTTAATAACCTACATAAATGATTATTTATAATACTGCTCAGCTTTGGCTACCTAGCATTTTATTTTCAGTATGTTCTTTTTTTTTTTTTTCTGAAAGACTGCTTAGGTTTCTGGCCCAGCAGAACAATTTCATTTACTCCGGATTATCAAATTCTACAGTACTAGCTACTTCCAAGTAGCACTTTCTTAGGTAAAGGTAATTAGAACATACAGGCTTTTTGCCAAATTCCAAGGTAGGCTTCTTTGGCAAGCATCATCTCAAATGTTTCATATAAGTTGTTTTACAGCAGTTCCACTTCCCTCTAGGAAAAGCTATTTTATAGAAAGGGAGTCTTAGCGATCCTTACTTCTTGACTATTTTATTATTTATTGTTCCATATCACTATGCAACAGTAGCACATATTGTTGTAAATTCCTTCCACTGCTCACAAAGCCACACAAACATCTTGGTGCTTTCCTTGGAGAATTCTTAACTTCCTACAAAAACAAGCAACAAAAAGCTACCAGGAAAAGTAACCAGAAGATTTTTAATCAGTTGAGTCTGTTTCCTATCCCTAAGAGAAACTAGGATTTTCCACGTTTAAGTTAAATACTCAAGTGAATTAGATGACCTGTATTAAATGAAATAAATCTATGATTTATTATTTTATATGAACTATATTGTGTCAAATATGAGAACAGATCCTATTTCTTACGCATACTCAAAGACTTCCTAGGATTACTACAGAAATGGAAATTCTCCAATAGGCCTGTTTTATCTTTTGGTCACTTAAATGTGAGATTTCATTGTGTTTTTCAAATGTATGAACTAGCTGCCACCTCTCACTCGTTTTGATAAATGGAAGCTTCTTAAATCCCATGTTTTAAATATAAAATACTAGCTAATACATGTGTACAATAACTCAATGTCTTTAACTTAGAGTTTACTGTGGTAAGACTCTCTACTCTCCTCCAGATACCAGAGGAGTTGGGATATACTGTAATATCAGATTTCACCACTTTGAATATTGCAAATTGTTACACTTATGGTAGTGCATGATGCTAAAGCTTTGCATTGATAATGTTTAAATACTCTAAACTGCTCTAAGGTGTGTTCAAATGAAAGCATAATTGCACGGCTTGGCACATATTGTTACATATTTGTGCATTTAAAAGTAATGGCCCACCTCGGAGAGAATCTGGAAGCAAAGCGGAATGCCAGGTGTATCTAGAAGAGATAATTTTTTTCTTTCTTACAGTCACTTTACTAATAGGGAGTTTACTAAAGTTAGTAAATCCTGTCCTCTGATACTGACAGGTAATGACTTATCTTTTTTTTNTTAGTCCTTATGTGTTCTAAGGTTGTGTTTGGTTAGCTTTTGGTGTTTTGTTGTGTGGTTTGGTTTTTTTTATCCCCCATCTCAAAATTCTATGCTAAACCTTGCCCTCCTACATTTCTCTGAGCTCTATGAAGAGGGGTAGGAAAGCACAACTGTAGAAGTTAAAGGGTGAAGTGTAGTAAGTATACATAAAGTTATAAAAGCAAACAATCTCAGTAATATACCTTACTATGATAGCACTAAAAATCTGAGTTTAGACCTTTGGTTTCAACGGAAATATTCTGAAATCTCCTAGATATAAACAGGGCAGGTGTGAAATATTAATTTATAATATATTTCATTTATAATAATATATATAAGATATCCTATATTTCAGATATTCTGGAAACTTGCTTATAAAAATATGCAATAATTATTTTGAACAAAACTGTGTCTGTAATCACCAATACATATTTAAGAATAAGCATAGCTGACTGTGTTTATCAAATGCTAAAGGAAGCCTAGGGGAGAAAAAACAAAAAGGCAGATCATTTTGCTTGCATTCTTGTCAGCTAAGACCATGACCCTACTTGAAAACTTGATAAATCAAAATCCATTACTTGGGGAAATAACTTTGTTGCTTTGTACTGAATGTTTCACCCAAATATTTAGTTAAAATAGCTAATTTTGAAGTCTGTGATCCTGAAAGCTACAAAAAGTCAGATAATTTACCCAGCGAGTGCTGGGTCAAAGCATCTGAAGACTGCATGCACCAGCATAAGATATCTTTGGTCATACTGTTTCCTATTCGCTGTATGGCCTTCACAAGAGGAGGAAAAACTTCACTTTAGTTTATTTTAAAAAGACAGTCTTAAAAGAGGTGTATCTGTCAAGTGTGTCCTGGGGAGATGTCTCAGCAATTGATCCTCCTCAGATAGCAATAATGCTTTTGAGTTTCACCCTACTTGCCTCAGGAAAGATTTAACTTTATTAATTACAGAACCATCATAAAGCACCACTGACCCTATAATACTGCAATGGTGGTATGTTGAAGTTATCAAACCCCAAGTTGGAATTATAAGTAAATATATATTATATACTGGCAACAAGAATGTGCTATTCCTTTCCCTCCATCAACTTTATATATATATATATATAAAATAAATATCTATATATTTTTTTCATTTCCTGTCTGAAAGTTAGTGTGTGAACATAGACTCATGTTACTCCAACTCACAAAGATATTAGCAACACTTACTTTATGAAAAACAGGGCTTTAGTCCCCAAAAAACATTTTTGCTTTTTTTTTATTCAGCCTTACCATCAAATAAACTGATGTCCCAGCAATAATGTTTTAGCAGTTACTTAAGTTCTTATGTCACTGTTCTGTTTAGGTGAAACGCAGAAGAAAGGCTTACATAATTTGTTGCTAATAGAAAGCTTCTGTCTCCACCAGAAATAAGTTTGAAGTTAAGGAATGTCTGAATAAATTAATCTGAATACATCTAAGTATTAGATATACATCTTGAAAGTATTAAAAATACTCAGGTACAACCAGACATGTCGATACTCATTTCTCTGCAATTGCTGGAAGATTTAACAAATCTACTAACACAGCATACTAGAGTTTTGCAGTGCGGCATAGCAGTAGACTTGTATGTTTGCATTCCTTTGACCTGATGTCTTTGCTAATTACTGTTCAAGTAATTTAGTTGTTTTGCTCACAGCATTGTTTTGGGTTTTTATTATCTTGCAAAAAGAAATTAAAAAAAAGGTCTTACAAAAATAAGACCAAAATGAACATCATCTTGTATTAGAAGCTTTAAACATAATTAAATTGACTCTTCCATTGGAGGAAAAGCATATCCTGATGCATATAATCAATTTGATTATCACAGTCCAGTCTAAGAGAAAAGAATTTGTAACAACAACAAAAAAGCCTTAACAAATTACAAACATCTGACAAACATCCCCCACCTTTTTAATTGGAGACTAAATTAGCTATATACATATACAATTTTTTTTTTTTCTGATAGCATACCTACACTGGTGTATCATCCTGCAGAGCTTCACATGGTGAAATCTACTGATGTGTTATGCTGCTGACAAGAATAATGCTGATACCTGGAATAGAGATGTGGTCCATTAGCATATACTGACATTTTCACCAATGCACTTTAGTCTAGCTCTGAAATACTACGTACCAGCATGCTTTATACAGATCTGTTATGAACTTATATACTTGTACAGCTACCAAGCTTGATAATAATAAAAATCTTTTACTGTTGTCATATTTTCATTAGCATACTGTTTCCGAAGTTATGTGCTTACAACATAATTTTTAATTGTCAGACCCTTCTAAGAACAATTTGCTATATATGACATTGAGGTACAAAGTATCAAAGGCTAGCTAAAACATGGCTTTATTGCCAAAGATAATGTATGCCTTTGATCACCTATCTTTGTTTATCTGAATGTTTGAGATGAACTTGAAAGACAATGGATAAATAGGCTGGTGCTGAAAGCCAAATACTTTTTTCTCCTCCTTACTTTGCATAGCTTTTTATAACAGAATCCAGTAAATGAGAGTTCTGTTTCTCTTAGTACATGAATGTATGCACATGGCTAAAATGGACTTTTGTCTTCTTGCTAGATACATTGAACCTTTGAATGATGCCAGGTATTTATAACCTTATAGCTATATTCTAATTAGTCTGGCTTTATCTGGGAATAGCAGTGCTGGAGAGCATCTTGGATAGATACGCTGGCTAGACTGCTTTTGATTCCCTTGTCTCTTAGAATCTACCTTTGATAGAAGCCGAGTGACGTCAAAAAGAACATGAGTGTTTCTGTACACAATACAAACATATGACAACAAGAATAGGTTCCTCGTCAAAACTATCTAAAAAAAAAAAAAAAAAAAAAAAGGCTTGGCTTTTTTATGAAGAACCACAACAAATAGGATTTATGAAAAGATAAAGGGAAGTTTGTCATTTTTTTCTTTTGTTGCCTATCATCCCTCCATATGTTTTGAACATATATACACACACACTCAGATATAGTCAGATACATATGTGCATGTACACACACCTTCCTATTTTACCCTATTGCTACTGGTTCAATACTCTTGATTCTTCATAGAAAACTGATATGTTGCTGTCATCCTAATGTACTTTATTACAATGAATAACTTCTAGAGAAACTAAGTGTTGAATGCAGTTTAGTTACCACACACTAGAAATTGTCCATGCACAGGAAAAATAATGCATAGCTTGAGGTCATGCCAAATCAGATGATCAGTCTCTTTATCAGGTATAATAAAAAAAATTTCTGCAGCTGAGCAATTATATATTCAGGCTATGTTCTAAAAATGTTTGTCAGGAAAGAGCTATTTATGCTTTGTTATTTTTAAACTGTAGTACCTAGCTCTGAATAGATTTTATTGTGGTTAGACATTTTCAGAAAGTCAAAATAAACCCAATGAACCAGTTTGGTTAGGTTTCAAAAATAGAATACATGTGTAAATCAAAGTGCTGTATTTATTGTCTATGAAGTAGGAATGACTGTTCAAATAGCAACAAATTAAAGTCTAGATTCCCCCCCCCCCCCGTTGGAGCTCCAATAATGCTTATTCAGACTGAGTATTTATTCACTGTGCAGATGGCACTCATCAGTTCGCAGCTCCACATTAAATTTATAAAACATTATTCTACAATGACTTTCATGCTTTGATATTCTCAGTGTACGGTGGTATACCAATTGACTTAGTATGTTTGTCTTATGCTCCTCTTTGAAGCTTCCTAAGTTCTGCCTGTGACGAAAGGAATGTTACCCAGATTCTCGATCCTTCTATTAGGAATCTAGCTGCTATTCCTCCAGTATGTTTCCAACTACAGGGAAAAAACACAGATATAGTTACCTAATAAAATACAACTATACCTGTCAGACGCAGTTTAACAGAAATCACTTTGAAACCATGTGGCTTTAGTGATATTTTTATTTTTTTATTTTATTTTTTTCAGTCAGCTTGTACTGCATTTGCAAACGAATGGGTAGCCGAGGTCCATAACAGCAAATGAGTCAATGGACATGGGCTGAGTCATGCAGCAGGGACAATTGTCTGCAAGCAAGACCTGTGCTTTAAATCTCAGGTTTCAAAGTTATGACCAGCATTCTTATGTGTCACAACTTCTTTTCACACTAGAAGAAAATTAAATCTGGGTAATAAGTACTGCAAACGAGCATCTAAAATTCAGGAAAGCAACTTAACTCCTCCTGTCTGGAATAGAGTCTGAGAGAACTGGATGGGGTAGTGCAGTCCCTCTGAATTTTCCTAGAAGCAAATTGCATTGCACTGAAATTGGAGAAGCAGAAATTCTCTGCTGCACTACATATAACAAGCCCAGAGACACTGGATATCTATAATACCATAAATTACAGTAGGAGCATATGGAGGACAGAAAACTGGTAGAGAGCTTGTTGAAAATCTTAAGAATGTTTCATGTAAGTTTATCAGTGAAGAAAGGCTAATATAACTTTTTTTTTTTGGTAAGAGATTATTGCTTACTGTTTATAGAGCTGCTCTCTCAGAATAACTTATTTATTATGTAAGGCTTAATGAAAATCTGTTTCAATTTTACTCTGAAGTGTTCCCACAAAAACTTTTATTGAAAATCTATTGCAACTGACATTTTCATCAAATATTTTTATTGTTAAGTTTACATAAGGACAACCCAAGAACCATATAAGTATGAATACCTAATAGATGGATTATAGTGTTAGAGATGGAATTGATTCTGGAAGAATATACAAATCTGTAGAGGATTATAGTCCTTGACATTACAAGGAATTGCGTATGTTTTTTAGACAAACATGTTTCTTAAATGAAAGTGTTAAAGCAGTAAAAAAGAAGAAAGAAAGGAAAAAATAAAGACAACTTAGATTTATATACAGAATGAAGCGGTCAACAGAGAAGGCAAAACTTGTTTGCAGTATTGTGGAGGCAACTATGGCACAACATATTTACCTCAGGCAGTGTGTCTCATGGGGCATGCACGCCTGTGTGTGTGTGTAAAACATAACACAAAAAACTTTGCATGACTGCTCTTGGTAACTGTCTGAAAGCACTTATATTGGCTTGACCCTGCAAGTAAATAAACTAAGGTGAATTCAAAAATAGATACTGAAGCATGAAGTAGTAACAGCATATATGAAGTTTGTATCAGACAGTCCATTCTGTATCATAAAGTACATGACTTGACTTTACACTGAGACGAAGATTTACTGAAGAAAATCCTTGAGGGTTAGAACCTGCAGATACACAAGTGTACGCAACCCCGTCTCATAGCCTGACTGACTTCCCCTGAGCTCTCTGAGTGCAGGAATTGGTTAGATGGATCTGCTTCCAGAACCCAGCCTTTCCAGGGAAGTAAGGAGGTCACTACATGCTTAATCTACGACTGATGATAAAGACTGAAGCTTTCGGAAGGAGGTGTCTTTTGTGTTGTGCCTATGGGAAGTCGGGTGTTATTTTCATGAGGAAAAGAAAAACTCCAAAGATTTAGCTTCACTATTTGGCTGAAGAGATGCTGAACAGAGTGGAGAAAGGTATGCACTGTAGCCAGCCCAACAGCAACCACATTTAGTTGGATATGGATAAAATAAAAAGTTAGGAGTTTGTTCAGGATAAAACAACAAAAATAATTAATGTGAAAAGACTGTGCTATGGTTTCCATCCAGCAAAACAAGTTTAATGCTTTGTTAACAGCTTCATATATAAGATGTCCTATTGTTGTTAAGTAATGTATGCAATTTAAATTCTACAATGAATGAAAAAACCCAAACAAATTATAAATTACATTCCCACCCCTCTTCTTTGATCACTTCAGTGACACGGGGGAATAATAAAGTCTTTCAGCTGAACTATAAAATATAAATAGCTTATGCACCATCATACAAATAAGATATTCCTTATTTGGAGTACTCCTCTTTCAGGTTGCTATTGCTTGATTTGTTCAAGGCCGCTTTCTTCACGGCCTCTGTACGTTGGGCTTCTTTTGTATCTAACTTGACCTAAATTTTTCCTAAGCAATGTTCTCTTACTCAAAAAAAAAAAAAATCTTATGGGGGAATAAGAGAATAATTTATAGCATATATCAAAATAACATGCAGAAGTACAATGCTGTGAATGTGGCTCAGGTTGAATAACCCTGGATAAAATGGCAAAGTTTGTCTATAGCAATGCTTGGCTTAAGGAGTAAGGGAGTAAGATTTGATACCCAAAATTCCATAATAAAGTGTGTATATACATTTCTTCTTTTTCCCAGCCACCATTACTCTCCTAATTGTTGCTACTCATTCTTCTGAGGCTTATAGGTATTTTATGTACTAAAGATACAATTAAGGTTATATGATGCCACTTAAAACATTTTATACTTTTTGAGACTCCACAAGTAATCACAGTGAAGTAGACTGGGAATACACGAATATTGCACAGAGCAAACTGAACCACAACAATAAAAAATAGGTTTAACTTTTACATGCTTCTTTTCAGCAGTCAATATTAAAACTCTTCTCAAAGATGGTCACTCAGTATCATCCATCCCATATTTAAGGAAACTGAAGTCTGTGAGGAAGTCTGTAAGGAAACTGAAGTCTGTGAAGCTGAGATGGCTTTGCCGGTGTGACATACCCACTGGATGAAAGGGAGTTCCTAAGTCTACAACCTAGAGATTTGCCTATAATCTCAAGATTATAGTTACTGTCACTAGCCCACTCTAAACCCTGGTGGCACTGGTTCTCATTCTCTTTCTAATCACTCCTCAGCTTTTTATAGAGGTAGAAAACACTTCAGATAGTGAAAATGTAAGATTTGATTATATGCCTGGACAAATGAAATTCTAACACCTGGACATTCACATGTTAAACCTATTGTAAACCCAACCACTAAACACAAACATAAGCCAGATCAACCTCAGGAAGAATGCTAATAATTTTCAGTTTATTTTGGAAAGTTTGTTCAATTTTTGTTTCCGTTCTACTTCAGTGCTGTAATGTTTCTTTGCTTCGTTTCCTTGTTTGCTTTTCTTTTTCTTTCTTGTAATTATTGTATTTCTTTGCATGTGCTACATTGTTTAACTATCTGAAATTTGGCTTGCTTTCCTCCATATCTGTGTTCATTTGTTCCATGACTATGATCCTTGATCCTTCTACTCCTTTAAAAGAAGTTAAAAACTTTATGAATGGTCTTCTGTCAAAACCACCTCTTCTGCAGGTGGTTAACCCTTTTTTCTTTCCCTTTTTCTTTTTAAGCTTCTCATGTCATGTTCTTATTCATATTTTACATTACAATATTTTAAGCTTCTTTTGCATATTTTGCCCAAATCTGTACTACTGTCTACCATATTACATAGATATGCTTAAGTCTTAAGCCGTGTGAGTATTTATTGTACATACTGCCTTGAGTTTATTTGTTTCTCCTGACTCCCTTGCAGTCAGATCCGTGGATATGACTCCTGTTAAAGCCTTGTAAACTGTATATGCATCAGAGGACTCCTTCAGCTTAAATGTGACACTTAAGAGAAAAGCTACTCTATAAGAATTTGAAAAGAATTATTCACATTCATAAATTTTGTCCTTGGTAGATACCATCTTGGTCTGGATTTGTTTTTCTGGGTTTTTTGGTAGGTCTGAGCCCATGGTAATGGGGAAGAGAAAAAGAAGAGAATAAGCACTTTGCCTAATATAAGGGTTGAAATCTCCACGTGGTCTGTCTTTGGAGTGTTGCAGAAGTGTAGATAAATCCTTATTTTAGCAATATCCTCTAAATTGAAGACATTACACTGGAATAAGTGGATAACTTCTAGAACATATGGGAATAAAGTACTGAATCGCAGTATTCTAGAGACATGGAAATTTCTGTTTCAGCCTTCTGGTTACCATCCCCATTTCAATCTCCTATTACTTGGCAACCACACCTCTTCCTGGAGGGCACCAATAGCTGAAGACTTTGTATGGTTTTTTTGCTTAGGAAAGGCAAGCCCAACAGTGCTCCTTTTTTCTTGCCCTTGCTATGCCTCTATGAGGTTAATGTGACTTTAGCTGAACTCAAGCCTTAGTTTATATCAGAATAAACCTTCTTCTGGAGAGAAATCCCAAATAAGGCTGAGAGAATTTTGCTGGAGGCTCTTTTTAGAGATGTGCTTATTTAATTAACAATTAATGTAACTTACATGACTGTAAATGCAAATGTGTACGCTCTTTAAAAACAGTTCTAGGAGAAATGTTTTACTTTGCAATGGCTACCCTTAGAATTTTTGTTTTGGGATGACAAATTGTTTACAATTTAATGTGCACTCCTGCACATTTTCAAAGCCTGACCTAAACTAGGTTAGTTTGTGGTGCACTGGCAGTACCTGAGCAGACAGCAGAGTCCTTCGCTGTGCCGAGTTACGTTCAGGGGATTGCTGCCTGACAGCTGTTCCCTGTCTCCTCCAGGAAAAGAGGTTGCACGCTATTTTTTTTTTTTTTCCGTTTCTCCCCAGTTACCTTTCCCAGCAGTTCACACCCCACCCCTCTCAGCACGTACCGCCCCTTGGGAATTTCTGCCAGTTCACTTCAGAAACAGGGTTTGCTTTTGAACAGGTAAGACTTACGGGCTCTATTCTGGAAGCGCAGCTGAGGCAGGTGTCGGCCGGGGAGGGGGCGGCCCCGCCGGTGCGCACACACCCGTGAGCTAACTCGCCGCCGATGTGCCCCATTTAATGAATTGCCAAACAACCGAGAGGTTTAGCCTAGGTAGGGCTGAGCGGGGGGCGCGGGGCTACAGGGAGGCGACTGTACCGCCAGGCTGGCGGCAGCGCGGCGGGCGCCTCTGGAGAACTGAGGGGAGGCGGCTCGGTCGCCGCGGCAGGGCCCGCTCCAGCTCTCCCAGCGCAGCGGCTAGAGCTCATCCCCCACTCCCAGATCGGTTCCCGAGCAGGGGTGGGGGAGGAGAGAGGCGGCGGGAGCGCCTCACCGCTCTCCGCGGCCGGGCGGGGGCAGCCCGCGGCGCCTCGGCCGCTGCCGCCGCTCCCAAATGGCGGCCCGCAGAGGGGGCGGGGGGAGGAGCGGGCTCTATCGACAGCTCGGCGCTCGGCGGTCAGGCCGAGAGGCGGGGAGGAGGAGGACGGGAAAAGAAGGAGAGACAGGCGAAAGGGAAGGAGCCGAGTGCCGACAGGTCGATGGGCGGAGGATAAATGTCTCGCTGAGTGTGAGGCCGCCATTTTAGATGAGGAACGAAACGAACGGCGCCGTGTGGGACAAGAGCCCGGAGGGAGCCGCCGGGAGGGAGTGACATAGGTAGGAGCGGCGTTGGGCTGCTGAGCGGCAGACGACAAGGCAGGGAGCGGGGGAGAGAAGGGCTCCCCCTCCTCCCCTTTCTCTTTGGCTCTCCCTTCCTCGGTGCTGGCGCCTGCAGCGGCGCCGGCTGCTCCCAGCGGCGGCTCAGCCCCGGGCGCCCTGACCCGGCCGCCGCCTCGGCCGTGAGGGAAACTAGCGCGGGGGGAGGGCGGCCGCTCGCCCCCTGACAGGGGCTGGGGGAAGAAGGAGGGAGAGTCGGCCGTCTCCGTACCCGCGGGTCGCGGCTCATCGCGGAGCCCTTTGCGGTCAGATTGTCTACTGCGCGCCGCCTCCCCTCCGGGGCCAGCGTCCCTGCCGCGGGGCCGCCCTGTCCGCCGCGGGGCGCGGGCGGGGGCTCCCGCCTCTAGAGGAGAGGCTGCGCGGCGGCCCGGACCCGGGAGCGGGGAAGGTGCCAAAAAGCCCGGGGCGGGGGGGTCTGAGGCCCGGGGCGGCTGCGGCGGGTCAGGTGGGAGGAGAGGTGTGTCGTGGCCGCCGCCTGTCAGTGCTAGCGCCGAGCCCCGGGGCCTGGGCCGCCCCCCGGGGGGCTTGTGAGGGGGATGCGCGGCCGAGGCGGGTGTGCCTCGGGGCTGGGGCCCCGCGCCGCCCGGCCCGGCGCTGTGGCAGCCAGCGGGCGGGATGAGCAACGGGCATCCAGGAGCAAGCACCTGGAATGGTGCCCTGGTCGGGGGAGGGGGATGCCCGGCGGTGGCTCCGCTGGCCCGGCCTCCTCGGGTCTCGGCTTCGCTCCTGGCAGCTTTGTCCCTCCTGTGCTTCCAGCGGGGACTCCCTAACCTTTCTGTTACTTTGATCTACTGTCTTCTGAACCGAGAACGGAAAATGCGTTTAAGTTGTATTAGCATAACTGAGTGCGTTCTGCTTAGGCATTCTTTGGTTTGAGCTACTGGATTGATTTTTTTTCCGACCTAGATTCAGTTTAAAAAAAGACATTTGAAAACTGCAGTAAGATTCTTTAGTTTCTCAGTTTCTTCTAAACTGTTACAACTTTGCTGTGTATAAATGGTGTTACTCCAGAGCCAGGGCTCAAAGATTGCACTGTTTCTAGACTCTTTTTATCTACAGTGTAAATGTACACGCAAATAACCTGCCTGTGCTAACAGCAGCACGTCTCTTGTCCATTGTTCATCTTGCCTACGTCAGGCTAAGTAATTTGTGTAGAATTCTTTTCCTTCTTAGCCTTTAAGTGACATCCATAAATACAGAGACCTTACCTGGGACAATGAGACCTCAAAACCAGTTGTAGTGGAATTGCTACAGCACAGTATGCATTCCAGATACAATTGTAGGTTGTTGTAGATATGCAAAACAAGAAGGGTCTGTAATGGAGTAAAACTAAGATTCTTCAAAAAACAAAGCCAACTTAAAATATCTGAAAATAGTTTTGTACAAAAGACATTTTAAAATGTCTTTTATCTTAATGCTTCTGAAAAACTCAGCTCTAAATATTGCCTAAAGGATCACTGCATTGGGTGAAACTAGGTTATAATTTGAATGGACATGCTTATCCTTTAGGACCTGCCTACAGTATTGATGCAGAAGAAAAGATTGAATTGGTGAAAGTGAGAGTTAATTTCAGTTAAGTTCAGTTAAATCTGTTCTGTGGAGACCCATTCAGAATGGAAGTGGCTTTAATTTAGCTTGTCTTAATGAATATTTTCTGTAGGTAAACCCTAAGGCTACAATTAATCACAAAAAAGGTATGGATCTGTGTATATGTTCATGAAATGGATGACTGATTAATATGGTAAGCAATTTAATCTTAGATTATTAGATCAGATGTGAACTAGCTTACTTGGGTTGAAGCAGTGGTGCTTTCAGAAACCTGGAATGTGTTTTTCATATGGTTTGTTGCCATACTTAATATCTTCAGGACTGGACAACTTATTGTGCAACTCTGCTGACTAACCTGCTTTGAAAGAAAATCTGGAAGTAGCAGAGAAAATATCTGTTTTTTTCCAAAGAAGATATAAAACTTTATTTTTTTCAGTTGAATGCCTTCGGTGTGTACATAAAGTTTTCCATTTTTTATTCTTTAACAACAACAAAGTCTATTGATATTACATATGAAGTTACTGCTGTCTCAGGGCCTGAACTTACTACAACTTATTAAAATAACTCATATTTTATAAACCACAAACATGACCCACGGAAATCATTGGTCAGCACTTCTTGGTATGCTAAATCAGCACTAGTTTCTTCTGGGACATATACTCCCCTCCTCCCCCCGGTTTATTTATTTGGCTCCTTCACTGTTGGGAAGCCAGGAGTTGAGGAAAAAAACAAGCTTTCCTTGTTTTCTGTCTTTGAAAACAAAAGAAATTGAGATGATGAGAGCTGTTGGTTCTAAAACTTTTGTAGGAGATGGGAACCAAAAGCTGTTAGTTCAAATTACTATGTATAAATAACTCTAAAAATCAGTTAGTTTCAAATGCAGTTGTGCTGATACATTCACTTTTGTGCTACGGATACAGAATGTTTAAATTATTTTTATATTCCTAATAAAGTTATGAGAGCAAATGAACTAACAAAGTCTAGTTCAATACAGATTTGTATTTGGGTCTCTGATCATCTCTGCTGCAAACTTAGTGTCTTTCTCTTCCATGACACCTTCAGTCATTCCCTTTACCACACTTTTGTAATACCTCTAGCACCCCTTGCTTCCCCATTTTCGATATTGCCTTATTTAAACACCCTCCAGATTTTTTTCTCCTCCTCTCCCTCTATTCTTATGTTGCTTGTCTACCTTCTTGGCCTGCCAGCTAGGCAAGAGGGAGGGTTTTTTCTTGGCTTGGTTTCGTCACGTGATGATGTGCTGCTGCAACTGGCACACCAAGGGTTTGTGCTGTGGTGCCCTGGCTGATGGAGAGGCCGGGAGAGTGAAGGATTCTTCTGTCCTTTGGCTTCCTATTTCCATAGCCTGTGGGAATTCCATATTCTTGATGCCTCTACCTAACTGTTTAGTTGAAATAAGCTAGTATGGCCAAGAGTTGCTGGAGGAGAGGCAGAAGGACAGCTGGATGGCATGATCACATAAGACCAGTTGCCTAGGAAACAAGGGTAGCATGTTTTTGTGCAGTTGAATTTCCAAAACATCCATGCAAATTCAGCTTGAAACAAATGAATAATTGAAAAGGATAATTGTTTTGTAAGAAATAAATTTCTGGACCATCTTCTAGCTTAAAATTGCAGAAATCTAAAGACTGTGTAAAAAGAAATAGAAGTCAGTGTTCTATTTCTCATAAAAACATCAAATTGCATAAGTCAAAATTATCTTTATTTGGGGAAGTAACAAAAACAGTCAAAGCAACATTAAAACTTGTAATTTAACTAAAATTTCAAGCATGGTAATTTAAGCAAGATTTCAGTAAGTTTCACATAAGTTTAATTTGTAAATAAGCAGACATGTTTACATCTGCATTGTACTGATTTTGATTGATTTTGTGTAATTGCTTGTGCAAAACCCTTCAGTGTTTTCTATTATGAAATATATCCATTGTGTATTGAATAAGGTTGTGGAAACATTTTGTCAGCTCTAGAAATTAGCTGAAAGAGGAGTTGATATAACACTAGGAAATCAGGTAAAAATGCTAGCTTTATGACAAATTAACAAAGTATTTTAGCAATGAACAGGCATTAGCTCATGAGTTTTGAGACAGTGTGAAGTAGATACAACTTATTCTGTATGGGTAATCCAGATATGTATTTAGCGTTCCTAGTTTTTCTGAGAAAAAAAGTCTGTTTTGGACACAATTCTGTGAATAATTCTCAGTGCTCTGTTGGCTCTTGCTGTGTACATTATTTTTTGTAAACAACAATTTTGCTTTGAAAAGCAGCTGGCACACATTTATTCCTTTAGTGACTTGAATATTGTGTTTGTACTATAAATGTAATCTGTTTCACACAAAGTTGATTTTATTGCAGCAGTGTGTACTGACCTTTTACAGTTTAATGGAATATGGTCATCTTTTGTTCTGAAATGCTGCAATGCATACAGTAGATGAGGATAAAAAAGCGCTGTTCTTGAGTCATTTGTAAATGAGTAAAGCATTTTCTTGATAGACTTCAGAGCTAAGAATTATAATTGGTAATTGATAAATAGAACGTTTACATGAGTATCCTTTTTTCAGGGTTTTAAGCAACATAGTCAATGTGATTGAATTATATATTTTCCGGAGTTTTTTTGCTTGCTTATGGGGAATGACAAGCTTTATAGAGCTAAGATTTTAATGCAGAAAAACTCTGGATTTGTGTAGAACAATACGGTGGCAAATGCAGGTCATTGGATTTGTTTGCAGTTGCAGGTGTGTCTGTGTTCTGCCATTTCTCCTTATGCATGTTCCAGACGTATCCTGCACGCTTGCATAAATGAAGCAGAGCAGTAGCACAGTCAAATCAAAGCTGATTGGTTTTAACTTTAAGCAAAAGAGTTTTAGAATTGCCTTGCAAATAACCTGTGCATGTGGTGTGTAAGTGACTCTGCCTTGTTTTCTTTGCACTATCTGAAAATCTGCGAATGGGACCTGTATCTCCAGCTCTTCTGATATAAGCCCCTTTTTATGTTGTTGTTGTTCTCAGTTTCATTGCTCTGTGGAATCATTTCACTTGCTGTGTTGTGGCTCTCTGCAGATGTTGAGTTGATTACGGTAGTGCTGCCTGTTTTCTCTTACTACTGCATTACATTGCTTCATTTCAGATTTCAGCTTACGCCGCATACTTGCTATTGGTTTGACCCTAAAATATTTAATTTCTGACAAACAGCTGACAAAAGGGTGTTAATTAATATTGCATTCCAATTGAAATACGTAGTATCGGTTAAGAGCAGTTGAGACATCTTGTATATTTTTAGTTCACAGGCTAGAGGGAGGTTGCTTCACTAACTTGCAGCTGGGTGTGGCATGGGGTTAACCATATTAATTAAAGCTGGCTCAGAGGTTTAGGCTTTAAAAAATGGCTCAGAGCCCCCATTATATTCTTCTGTTACATAAATTTTTTCACCATAAAACAAGCTAGAGTTTTGAAAATGAGTGTTTTAGGAACATCTAGCTGGAGGAGAGGCTAGCAGAAGGGAGATGCAAGGTAGTGCGCAAATAAGAGAAAGATGTCTTTAATGCCTTTGTACCTTTGCAGGGCTAACATTTAGGTATATATTGAGAAACTTTAATATATGACTAATCTTCCTTTTTATTTTTCTGTAAAATTTTTTCTTTTACTTTGCTAGTCATTTGCTTCAAGTATATGTCCCTGTCAACTCTATCAGTAATTTGAGCTAGTTTTTGCGTATTCCACTTTCTTGTTCTATTCTCAGTCGTTTACCAGTGTTTGCTCAAAGTCTGGTCATGCTTTCAGTATTTTCTAGAGTGGTCTTTTCAGTCTATTAGCATACCACAAAAGGCACTGCTCTCTCTTTACTCTCTTACTACCTGTGGAAGAGATGGAAGTGTGTCTCCCCCACTCCTTGTTGGACAAACAAGTAAATTATCATCCTTTTTGCTTTATTCTATAATTTTCCCTGTGTAGATGAAACTACCTGTGAGACTTCATGTAAGAGTTTCTTGGTGAAACTGAAGGAAGCGTAGTGAAACAGGTGAAGATATGTATACTCCCTTTCGTTTGCACGGAATTGTTACGGAAACGTAGGAACACAGAGGGATAGTCCTGCAAAGTAATAGAGCAAATGTAGGGAGGACATTAGACTGGAAGCTTCAATGGTGGCAATGTTGCTGGGAAGAAAAAATGCTAGTTAATAATATTTTAATAATTTTTAAAAATTCCTAGTTTATTGCTACCCAAAAAAATGCTAGTTACATTATTCCCAAATGATTATCATAGAAAATAAAATATTTTTATAAATTTCTTGTAAAAGAAAAAGCAAGTTGTATTTTAATTCCACTTAATGTGGAGATGAAAGAACCTGTAATTACCTACCTAGCTTCCAGTTGAAAAGGTGTATTTGATATATAGTAACAACTTGATTTTTTTTTTTTGAAACTTTGTTTTAGAAACTTTGTTCTAATTTTCACTGGAAGTTGATCATATTTATGACATGAGATATGACTCCAACTTCAGAATCTATAAAACCTTTTTTAGAATTCCAGAAGTTCAGAATTTACCAAGCAATTGTTAATGCCAAGATTAATGTCAGGTAAATATTTTCCTTATTTTGATAATTTCTGATAGAATTTGAATTCCTTCAGGTCTAACCTATTTCAGCCAAAACCAGGACATCAGGCCATTAAAATACCTGTTGTTGTTGGGTTTTTTTAAATCAGTTCTTTATTTGGGCACATCTTTGTTGTAATTTTATGAGGTTTTTTTGTAAAACCTGTATTGTAAAACTCATGCATTAAGCATGGCAAATGTGTCTAAACTCTATCTGCTTTTGAATTTACATGAGACCTGTGTATATTTCTTCATATAGACACACAGTACTGGGGCCACTGTGTGCAAATAAGAAACATATTTCTGATTATGGCAGCATTTTCAAATTTAAGGAGAGTTAAATACGTTGACGAGCATTCAGTTTTTCTTAGACCGAGGGGAAAAAAATGTAATAGTAACTGTGCAAGCCAAATGACATCCTGCTTTTTTATAGCTTCTTCCTATCTCCCTCCCCAATAACTTGAAAGCCATGTCCAATCAATACCAATCTGTAGGCATGAGCAGGCAGAAACCTGTTTGTGGTGTTGAAGATGGGAGGATACTGGTTTCCCTTGTACCTAATTAGAAAGCTAAGCAATTTCAGTCATCTGTAAGTCAAGCTGCTGGCTAAGGAGCATGAATTTCTTTTAGCAAAACAACATTTCTGTCTCCATGTGATCACTGGTCTAACAGTTTTAAATGTTCATATTGTGACGGTTGTTATCTTCATGTGGAAACATGGAAAACCCCGTCTAGAGTTCAGGTGCCAGGGAGTCATTGTTCCAGGGTGGTTGGAGTTGAGGGGGAGCGTTTGCAGAGATGGGCCAAAACGGGTTCATTGGAGGATGGCACATGCGCGACTGTGAGAGAATGTAGTAAGTTAAGTGGCTTCCAGAGTGTGTTGCAGCCAAAAGAAACAACAAAGTGTGCAAGCCTCTGATTTTATGCTGACGTTTAACAAAAAATAAACCGTATTCTGAATTACATCATTCATCTGTGTTAAATGCTTTAGAAGCAAGTATAAAGCTTACACAGGCAATAATAGCATGCTGAAACAAAGTGTTCGTGTCAGAGTGATACAGTGGATTGATTTCAGCTGAAAGTGAGTTCCAGAGCTTACTCTTAGCTTTCTCAAACCTTTTAAGTTGACTGTGTAACTTGTTCACTGGCAATCAAGAGGTTATAAAAAGAGAGCCAGCTGATGTTGCAACCTAAGCACTGGCCATATAGTGGAAAGACTCTCCTTTGGCATGTTCACTAGTGCTATTTTTACCTATTCCAGTAAGATCTGCCCTTGTGATGTTAAATTACAGGACAGTACCTGGAATTACTTTGTTTTACAGAAGTGCTGTATGCTATGAAGAAAATTTTCAATAAAATTATCAAGCCAATTGAGACTAAAATTGTCTTACATTTGAAAATATTTTTTCTTCTGTCACCACAAATAATACTGCCACTGTAACTGTAAGATATTCTTTCACTTTTCTTTGCGTATTTTATGTCTGGCAGAGTTTTTTTTTTTTAATTTTGGTTTCCTTTGTATATTAAGTGTTTTGTCTTTCTGAGTTTCTCGTGTGGAGACTTTAAATAGGCAATGTGATTTTTAAAGACAGGGAATTAACAGTGTAGCCCAAGTGTAGTAGTAGGATTTTGTCATAACTTCTAAAAAGCCTAGCTGGTTTTGATTAGATTTTAAGTTGAAGGTTCTTTCACACAATAGAAAATGAATTTAATATTTTTTTCCTGGGAATAGATTTTCAGCACTGCCAGTGACAGAGTGCTGTATCTACCAAACTGATTGTCGTGAAAATTGGAGGAAACAGCAAGAATGCCGTAACAGTATAATCCTGGGGTTCAGTTGTAGAAGTATCACATATGGGGTATCACGTATGCAGATGTGTGACCATCTGGATCACAGTGCTGAATGTCTAACATTTGTGATTACCTAATCTTAAATACAGTATTGTTCAGGTGCAATTTCTAAAACCATCAGCATCTAGTTCAAAAGTGACTTGATGACACTGAAACACAAAGCTATAATTTTAAAACTCTGTTTGTTTCAAACTCTTGTTCTGGCTATTTGTACAAATAGGTGTATATTTGTAGCAGAATTTTTGATTTTTCAAAAGCAATTGTTTGACACTGAAGCATGATCAGTGATCAACTTGTGTGAGTTCAGTGTTCCCCTTACAGAACACCTGCTTCCCTTGCTCCTTCTCTTGCACTGTGGAGTGTCTCAGATGGAAATCCTGCAAACAGGCAAACTTCCTCCAGTATAGAGCCATTTTCTTCTCCCTTGGCTTTGCCATTGTCTTAGGTGAACAATTCTACTTCTCAGGTTTAATTGAATCTCACATCTGCAATAACAGCTGGTATTTTTGTCAACTCACTTGCTTCTTAAACCCTCCTTGTTGCCAGTTCTGTTAGCAAATGTTCTTACTGGTTTTCGTTTTTCATGTATCTATTATCTGTCAAGAAAAATACATGATTTTTACTCCCTTACAGCTATTACTTTGGTTGCAGGTAGAAATATTGGACCTGCTTCTTCTTTAACCCATCACACTTGTTTTACACTATGCTTTCTCTTCTTGATTTGTATGTGAGATTGCTTTTTTGTCTGGCTGCTTTTACAATAAAAATGCTTTAGGTTTTCAGTCTATAAAACCTCTACCCTTCCCCATCAGTTTTCTCTTCTCTTTTTCATCTGACATTATCCTTCATATTGACTGGACTAAGATTCTCAAAGTTTGCCCCAGACTCCTTTCAGCTCAGTTTTTAGCTCTTGTTTTCATCAGAAACTGGTCTTTACAAATCTCTTGACCTCTTAGTTAAATGTGAGGATCATAACTGTATCCTTGTTTTTATCAGTTTGCTAATTGTCAACCTAGCTACTTTCAAAAAACAAAAAACCAACACTTCCCGCTTATGCCCCCATGCCTATATTGGTTCCTATGAGGATGTCTTTCTCTGGTCCTCTGCTTGTTTTTATGGTGTTTTTGATCTTCCCTGTTTTTCTCTGCTTCTAGCCCCCACATATTTTCTGGTCACATCACTTTCCACACCTTATTCCACAGTAATGTATTATGTTAAAAATAAACAAACAACACCTCCCACCTTGATTCAGTGTGGATTATTTCCTAAATATGTCATTATTGCTGACTGGTTGTCTTTAGTTAGAACTAAAGATCTCAGCTTTTCCTCTGGTGTGTGAAAGACAGCATTCCTTCCTCCCTTCTCCCCGGTCTCCCTGCTTATCTTTTTCCACGATGGAAACCATATTCATAATATTTTTTGTATGTCACGTTCCTAAATGTTTGCTGTAGAGAGGTACGCAAGGTAGTAAGCAGGGTAAATGTACAGTTCAGACTGTAAGTAGGTTTTAGTTTTAAAATTACTATGTGGCTCAAAGTGGAGATCCCAAAGCATTCTTCTGGTTTCTTGTTAAGTCTTTGGGAGTTTGCTGTCTTGGGGTGGTGTTCCCCCCCCCTACTCTATCCAGGAGAGAGGATGCTTCTAACCAAAAATGACCTAGCAATATAAGATCTCTTCTTGATTTTTTTTGTCTACTTTCTTGTATTTCATGTAAAGAAAGACTTGAGGAAGCTGGGACTGTTCAGCCTGGAGAAGAGAAAGCTTTGTGGGTGTCTTATCAATGTGTATAAATACACTGATGGGAAGGATTGAAGAGGAGGACACCAGACTTACTAGTGCCCAGTGACAGCACAAGGGGCAATGAGCACAAATTAAAACACATGAATATCCATCTGAACACGAGAAAACACTTTTTTTTTTTTTACTGTGAGGGTGATCAAACACTGGAGGAGGTTGTACAGAGAGGCTGTGGAGTGTGTATTTGTGGAGATGCTCAAAACCCAACTGATGTGGTCCTGGGCAGCCTGCTGTAACTGACCCTGCTTGAGCAGGGGTTTGAACTAAATGAACTCAAGAGGTCCCTTCCAGCCTCAATGACTCTGTGACTGTGTTGCATCTTTGCCTTCTCTAATCATCTCTGTATGGGATTGTCTTAGGAATTGCTAATTAGGATGGGAACTTTGGGTAAGAAAGCGTTTTACCATTTACTATCTAGTGAATATTTTTGTATATTTGACTTACACTTCTTTCTTTAACTAATCTGAGCTTCTAATCTTTTAATCAAGACTTCTTCAGCTTCCGTAGGAATTCTTGCTCTTACAGTTAATGCTTATATGCAAGATACAGATAGCCTTCAGAGGCTTAGCTTCTTGTTACTTACTTTTTTTTGTTTGTTTTGGATCCAAGATTTGTCATAACATTTGTGAGTCAGCAAGGTGTTTCTGTGTATAAGGAACTGATGTCTGAGAAGAAAGTATTCAACTCCTACTTAATTTTTACTTTAGTGAGTTTCTAGCTGTAAGAGATTCTTCCGATGTTCTTGAATAAGAATGAGATTATGTTGACCTGGGGTAGCATTTGGCTGTCATGCAGTCTGGCCTTACACAGTGTGTCTCATTACACCGAAGTGTTGCATAAAGTAATGAAAGGCTAGAAGGCTCTGAGAACTCTAACAGTAGAAGGTTGATAAGTTAACTCTACTATTGATGTAATTCACAAAATATTTTTTTTATTAATTTGCTATGTTGTGCATGTGTATAAGTTTGTCTATTAAAACAGTAAATATCTTCTGTTTTTGTGTTACCTTCCACAGATGATGTACTTCATCCTTTTGTCATAGGACTTCATTCACTTAAAGGAAAACTAAAGGTATAACTAACTTTTTCTGGTTATCTTTCCTTTCCTCCTTGCCCTGCCCTATTCTTTCTTCCAAGGTCTCTCCTGGGGGAAGGGAAACTTACCACAACCAAGCTCTGTGCTTGTATTCGTTCACTGCTACTAAAATTTGCTTTTTGTTTTTTGAGAAAATTCCTGAAAATTGGTATGATGCCTACAGTTGTTTCAGTGTTTGCTTTATCAGAAGTGTATGTTTAACTTAAGCTCCTACTTTAGTCAGTCTGCATGGATATTTACTTTGCAGGGAGAAAGCCCCTCCTCGGTTTAGAACTTCAGATCTTGATATTTGCCTGTCTTCTCCAAATAGCATTTGCCTTTCCACGCAACTACAGATCTGTTGTGAATAATCCAGACCTAATGTAAATCATGTCTGTGACATTATCTTACAACTAGTGGTGTGGTTTTTTTTTTCTTTTCTGAGATTGTACCTCTGAAACAAAAAGTCTTTGTTAAATAAATAAAAACCCACCCAAACCAGAACTGTAATTTTGTGGATGTATTTAGTAAGATAATGTGAGATAGAGTTCAAATGGAGCATAGTTTATTTTTGGAGGCACTTAAGACTGTAAATGTTTGACATAGTCTGGGTAATTTTGCTTGTATACGATCTGTAATTTCTAATTACATTCAGTTTTTATTTGCCACTTTATGCAGGCTTCTTTACAAATACTGGTGCATAAGAAACAATAAAATAAAGTTAGTAGAGCTGTCCAGGCAGTTTGTACTCAAGTAGTACCATGTTAGATTTAGTTCATATTGCAGAAACATACGTTCAACTATTCCCAGGTGCACTTTATTATAAAATATAAGGGAGAATCATTTGTTCTATCTTTTCACAGAAAAGTATTTCAGGGCCCCTTCCAAACCTTTTTTGGTGCTATTGCCCCTATTCTGTGCTGCGCCCCCACCCCCCCCCGATCTGTACATTGTTTCTATGCCCAGGCCCTTAGAATTGCAGAATTGACCTCCCGGTGGCACTGCTGGTTCTGGCACAGAGCCCATAAACTTTATTTATTAATTTAAAGCTGCCCTGAGTGAGTGCACAGAACACCTAACTCTTGAATTAGCTGTATCACTGCATCCTATTCTGCCTAACTGTACAGATAATCTGGCATTGTCTGGTATTTTGCAATGGTATTTTAACAGTAGCTGTGGCATGTCTGAACTGTACAGTTAGCCTGCATAACTAGCAGCTCCCAGCAGTTACGTGAATAACCTAATCTCAGGCTGTGTTCCTTCTCAGCAAAACTGGGGTTGGTTTAAAGACGTATGTTCTCAGTGGTGGTGTGCTCAGTGTTACTTAGTTTACTACATGCAACTGAGGGAGGACAGAGCCAGTAATTCTTTGTGCTGAGATTCTCAGTCACTTTTGTTTAATCCTTGAAAACTTGTGTGGGAAGGGCATTTAGTGGATTGCTGACATTTGAGTAACTTTTTTATCCTTGCTGTAAAGTGGATGAGTTCCAGGCAACTTAAACACAGTTTGAGGCTTTCATCCATACTTGAAACAATTCAAGCATGAGCAAGTTCAGAATGCAAATAGGCACGTGTCTGAGACTGTATGTACAGTTGATAGACCTGGGGAAGAAAATGCTTGTCCAAAGTGTCTTGCCTGTGTAATGTCAATACACATGTAAACTCATAGCCCCACTTTCTGCAATGCAAGGTCCGCTTTAAAGATCTGTCTTACTAAATCTTGCTTTGGAGGATTCTGCTGTGAAAAATTTAACATTATGGTGAAGAAACAAGAAGTCTAAGCGTGACAAGAGTGTCATATAATGTGATTCTGATACAATCAAATATAAGAAAGCAGTGTTCAGTATGCTTTTTATTTCTATTACTGCATTTGAATTTACCAAATTAAAAAATGAAAATGAGGATGTCTTAAATATCACTTAAGCTTTAATAGTCTTCATAATGTTAAGAGAACACATTTAAAACATTGAGTGACCACCTCTCAATATTTATCGATTTTGGTTGTAAGATAAAAAATTATAAATTATTATACTAAGAAAAGGGGAGGTTTTACTCCATGACATAGTTTTCTGGTGCTTTGTTAGCAAAGCTTGTACAAAATGTACGTGCAAAATTTGTGTACTTTCCTTGCTTGCCTTTTCCTTTCATAGCTGTTTTAATAGCAATTTTATAAACTTCTTTGTGAATCTATATAAATTCAGCAGCAGTACTTAACTAAAATTTAAAGAAATTCCGATTGAGTGCTTGGAAACACCTGCTGCATTTTTCCTTCTACCTGGGATTGCTTTTTTGCTTTGGGAAAGGGAAGGATTTGGATTCTATATCCCTTTGTGCTCTTTTAGATACAAGCAGAGTGTTGAGTGCTGTTTCTCTAATGAAGGAATTCAGGTTTGTAGGGAAACTTAGAGCTCTGCATTTGAACTTGATAGAAATTTCATGTGGAAAGAAATGGGTGACTGACAAGGGAATGATCTGTGTGGAAAGGACAAACCAAACAGATCTTCCTAGAAATTGGTTAGGAAAAGTAGCCTGGAGCTGTTCTAATCAACAGAGGAGAGCAGGCACAGAGCAGCCAAAGGTGCAGATAGTTTTGGTGACAAATACCAACTAACCAGGCCCAAAGTACAGCCTAGTATAGCCATGTAGTATGACTTGGTTTATGCTTACTAACCAAAATTTTACTCTGAAAATTACTCTTAAATACCGAAAGGTATTAATCTTGCAAAGGATTAATCAATCTGAAAGTGTGTCAGACTGAGAGTTGTATTCCTTGTGCCCTCCTTGCTGTAGAGCCCAATTGTTGGAAAACCAATGTTATTTTTTTCCTTAAATACTTTAAAGTTACATTAGCAGCATAATGGCTGAAGTAGTAACTAAGGAATGGTTCAGAGAAATAGAGAAAAAGATGATAAAAGGTCCAAGATCAGAACAGCTGAGAAATTATATGTAATCTTTCAGTGTTGGTTTTTGTGTGGTGGTTATTGTTGTTGTGTTTTTTTTTTTTTTTTTCTTTCTTCCCCTGAACAATAACATTTCTTTCTGTTAATTTTTAATTTTTTTTTTCTCAGTTCTTTTAAGGGGGAGCTTGCTTTTTGGCATTGATCTCTTAAAATGAAGGACATTAGAAGGAAAATCCCCAACCTTGTAGATGTATGAGAAATCTGCTTGCGTTGTTAGACTGATCCTAACTCATGCCCTGCATTTATGTTTACATTGATCACAGCTTTATTTGTTAATATAGGAATGGGTCCATATTTATCTTCTACTGCTATGAAAAGCTACTTTTAAAAAATACTGCTATATATCACAATAGATACTTGTTTGGTGTGGGTTTCTTTTTTTTCCCCCCAGACAACTGGTCACCCATGCAATATTAAATCAATTGAGAATTACTATATGGGGGGGGAACTGAGAAGAGGCCACAGTTAAATGTATTATTGATCTTTTTGTGTCAGAGATGAAAACTTTTCTTATAAGCAACTTCTAAAGCTTGTATTTTCTAACAGAAGTGTTCAATTTGAAATGGATTCTGGGTTTTGTTCTGTGGTGTTTTGCCTTTGTATATGTATTTCATTAAACATGAGCGTGCCTGTTAATTGTTCGTGTGGATAAAAATGGCAGCGTGTGTGTGTTGTTAGGAGGGGGAACTGTATTTTCATTTTCTTTAAAAGCATTTGGTGTTTGTTTCAGAAATAAAGGAAAAGGCAAGGCACCTAAGCTCTATACTGAGAGGAGTTTGACTTTGTATCCTGTGAACTTTCAGGCTCCATCATTACCAGTTTCAGCATTCCTTAGGGAGATAGACTGAAATTTTTAACAGTTCAGACTAAACACTTTTTGCTAGTCATGGAAAAAATGAAAGTAACTTAAAGTATCTTTTGGATATGAATGGATGATATGAGTGTATGATATCAGTGAATGATCTCTAGGAATTTGTTACTGTCAGGTGTGCACATTGCATAGCTATTTTGTGCATTTGGTTTTAGTGCTTGTTCAAATGACTAATTATCAAAATCTGTAATCTATGCAAAAAGTACTAATTAAAAGTGCAATTTTGCTCTCAGTGTGCAGTATACCTGTGGGAGGTGAAGGAATAGTATGAGGGTGTTTTTCTGCTCAAATTGAATGTTTAATATGAAACAAGTCAGTATCCATTTCCTAGCAGTACTGGATCTAGAAGAGGACTGATACGCTCATATTTCACTATCTTAAAATATTCTTTGAATGCTGCTATTGCAGTTTTTCAGTTGCAGACAGGCTCCTTGAAGTAATTTTCATGAAAGTGAAGACTTGCAGGAAGAAAAACTTTAGAAAGATGCATGAAAACATTCAGCTGGCAGTGGATTATTTGAGCGTGGCATAAACATAAATCTAGTATCTGGTAATGATTATGTTTCAGAAACATGCTTGTAACTCATTTAAAGGAAGAAAAACTAGTTTTTCTGGAATAGACAAACTAAGACTTAGGTATTTATGAAGCCATTGTTGTAAAATCTTTCCTCCTTTATTTTAAATTAAATTTCTCTTTAGAGTGTATCACACCTCTTTTCACTGGAGTGAATTGGTGTGGATCTTGGGAGAGTTGAGGAAAATTAATTTAGTTTCAGTAAAAATGGCTTTCATCAAATATTAGTTGGAGCAAAAGACCCAAAATGAATAAACAAATCAATGGTAGGGCACAGGTTACAGGACACTGAAAGGTAAGCTATTCTGTGCATGTCTTATCTGTTAAGGTGGCCAGAAATGCAACTAACCTGTGTCCTGTGAAATAGTGTGTCTGTTGTCTTCTGCTGTTGCACTTGCTTCTGTGTTCAGTGTACCAACTAGAAATCATGTGTATATGTGGCATTACGTTGTGTGATTACATACACGTATTTTTTTTGTCAGTTCAAAGCTGGTCAAATAGTTGCCATGCTAATTTTCTTACCTCATATCTATGTATGTAGTGAGCTGTTTGAGTTCAAAGTGGATGTTTTTGTATATTTTCATACAATTTTTTTAAGCTAGCTTTCTTTACACTAGAGGACAGGAGAAATGTGTAAATAATTAATAAATTACTTCTTAAGAAGCAGCTTTTATGACTGTCTCTATTCTTCCATTATAATAATTTGAAATAAGAACAGTGACTAGGTTTGAGAAGCAAACATGTCCAGTGGCTGCCCATGCAGTATCAGAATCGAAGTGTTCTTGGCTACACTCTTCTTGGCCTGAGTGAAGAGGTGTTTCTGAGGAGCTGGAGCCTCCTATCATCCCACATGAGGGTTGCCTCTGAACAGTTGCAAGTCAGCAGCTGGACAATTGATTATTGCTGTTTCTTCAACTTGCCCCACCTTATCAACTGCATGCCCTCGTACCATGGATGCCAAGAGCAGGTTTAGCAGCTTTTTATCAAGGATTCCCTGTCTCTCCCCAGAAGACTGTGAATATCTTTTAAACTTCCCTTTCTTCTCCCCTACCCCTCTACCCTCAGGCCACTTGCAGGTCTTTGTCCACTCCAGGCCAGATCTGAGACAAGTTCTCGTGTTCTCCCTTCAGTGGTGGCTCCTTCTTGAAGTGTGTGAGTAGAACCCGTAGCCTTCAGTTTAGGCAGGAAGGAGAACTAAGGATGGCATGTTTTAAATTTGCCTGCTGAGGTGAGGAAGTACTTTCATTTTTCTAGAAAAAGAACTCTCAACATCTGTGAGCAAAACCAGTCTGCCAGGGATGCAATCATCAGCTGCGGCCACAAAGATGGCAAAAATGCACTGATGAAGCGTGGTGACAACAGAGAGCAGGGCATTGCCAGAAGAGAGGATTATGCCAAATATACACAGTCCTGAGAATATCCAGCACTTACTTGAGGTAAAGATCCTAGGAAAAAGAAGGATGCAAATGCATAATCAAAGATAACAGCTGACATCTGTATTGTACAGAAGGTTGATAGCAGTTGCTATGTACTGCAGGTACAACAACCTCAAAATGTGTTTCTGTGATTTTCTCTGGTAGGCTGTTCTACAGTATGCAGTAGGCCTTTCATATTCAGATGACAGAACACCTTTAGAGCAGGGAAGTACCTTTTTTGGTATGAAACTTAGCATTTGTCAAGGTGCAAATTTGAATTTTTTGTCATTTCCTGTTTTCTCTTGATTTTTTCCGGAACTGTTGGCAGCATGTCAAAATATTAAATGTAAAGGCTGTAACGTTAGGGTGTTGTCAACTTACATCAGCAGTGACAACAAGGAGGTTTTGATCGTTGCCCCTGCTATTCCTTATCTCCGCGTACTCAGTAGAGAAATCCAGTTGAGCTCCTCTTCTTGTTTTGTCTCATGTGTTGCCTAGAAAGGTGAAATAAAGTAGGGTTCCCCATAGTGGGTAAATTAGGAGGAAATAGAACAAGTTGTCTGGGTTTCATCTTACCCTTCTTACCTAACAGTTTATCTCCACTCTGTTTTTATTGTTACCATCTAACTAGTTACTCTTTTAGCTGTCCATATGCATAATACAGTTGTTGCAACTGAACGTAACTTCTTTTTCACCTTTCTGATTCCTGACAGAAGGGCAATGCATATGAATTACGAGATTGTTGTAGCTGCTTGTGTGTGCTGAACTCAGCTGTATTCCTCAATTTTATCTCCCCTCCTCCCTTCTTTTTTCAGAATATCTGTGTATCTTCGCATTCCTTGTTCCCTTTTTACATCAAATGTAAGACTGTTGTCATTTATGTGCCACAGATTTAAAAAAAAAAAAGTAAGTCCAAGTATTTAAATCCTATTAGATTTCAATTGGGTATTGAGTTTTAAATCTTATTGATGTTTAAATATTTTGAACCTTTGAACAACTGGACCTGCACAGCTGATGGCATTGATGCAGGAATGACAACGGTTGGCAGGAGGGAAGGCGAGGATATGTATGTTGTCATTGTATACATTGTCAGTGAAAGAAATGTCCATGAGCTGACCAAAAGATCCCTTTGTAGCAGAGAGGCCTAGAGTTCTGCTGCTGCAGAGTTTGCATGAGATGGTAGGTGCTTCATATAAACCAAGCCTTTTTCTTTAAGTTTGTTGTTACATGTTTCCTTTCTAGCTACTAGTCAGATCTGGGTTTAGGTTCTGTAGCAATGTTTAGTACTTACAAATCTAGCTAAGGCTTTTTGAGTTGCGCTGTGAGTAAAAACACTCTGAAATTTGAAGTTTATCCTTCTGGGCATCCCAAAATGGACACTTAACACTAGTGGAGATCTTTTTCCCATGAATTCTATTACTTTGACTCTTCAA
Source organism: Oceanodroma leucorhoa (assembly GCA_030449065.1). NCBI lineage: Eukaryota > Metazoa > Chordata > Aves > Procellariiformes > Oceanodroma > Oceanodroma leucorhoa. The sequence continues at coordinate 909,437 of JASVER010000118.1, forward strand.
CTTTCAACTGTAACAAACACCGTCATCTCTTCTCTGACATAAGCATGTGAATGTTTGGGATAAGACAAGGTGTGGTTGGTTTTTTTTTTTTTTTTTGGGGGGGGGGGCATGTGTGCTACACAAAAGGGCATGAGGAAATGAATTGGAGGGTTCAAATAATTTGCAGCGAAGGAGGTACAGGACCACACATGAAATGAGACCTCAACAGGTACTGATAGGTGTTCAGTAAAGGAATGTTTGGTATTAGGTACTGAAGTAAGTTGTTGGTGATTTCAGGGAACAACGTAGGTCTTTCAGTGTAAGTCTTTCCTGTACCATAAGGGGATGGAATTAGGATTGCTTGGAAGACCTTTATTTTGACATTTCAGCTTTAATGCGACTTTCTTTATCTTTTGTAGAGGCAATCAGGAATATAGGTGGTGTGCACAACCACTGAAGATTGATTTGGAAACAATCTTCTAACATGGCAAAAGATGTGCACTTGCACTGTGTAGTTCTGAATATCAGTTTCTCAGATGTTTATAGAAGGATGTAGTTTTATGGAGGAAATAAACAACCGTGCTTATTTTCACTGTTCCTTTTTTATTATTATTTTTTTCTTTTTGAAAGCTTGGTAATGAATCTGGCTACTTGGAAATTTACCAAGGAGTATATTTCACTGTTCAAAACCGTTTCAGACTTTGGTTTTGCTTAGTTTTGGATAAGATGCATTTGGAGTATAATTTGGAGTTCAAGCTGCATTGAAGTTGTGATAGCTGGGGAGAAAATATACTGATACCTTTATCTTTATCCCTGAGTGTGCAAAAACAGTACTGTGTGCTGATTTGGAAGTACATAGAGGGTTGTTCATGTGCCTGCACTGGGAGAGGTTTATGCTGAAATGTAACTGAGCATAGTGGGGGGGGGGGTGGTGTTTAGAATTTTTTTTTTTTTTTTTCTGTTTCCTACTATGTAAATTGTGAAACTATTAAAATGTTATGTATTTTGTTGTATACTAACAGTATTAAACTTGCTACCCTTTTTAAAAAAAAACAAACAACAAACCAACAACCACCCCCACCCCCCCCAAACCCCAAACCAAAGCTCCAAAATCACAGATAAAAATAGAATTTCTTCAATGAATGCTTTTTATTATAATTCCTCTTGGGCCTCTTTTTCTTAACAGTACAGTCTGTGCTAATGCTTGCGTGCCATATCTGGCTTACAGGACTATTCTTTTGGCCTGCAGCTAGCATCTAGCCACCTTTCTGAAGACCCCTCAGGCATTGATTATCTAAATTAACATGATGGTAAACTGCTCTTGTGACACCAGAGATGCAATGAGAGGAATTATGCATTTGTTACTCATGATCTGTTTATGTGCAGAAAGTCAAATGCTTTCAAGACTCAGGCTAATTTTGCAGGTGTGGGTGAACTGTACCATCCATTTACGTGTAGGTTGATCATGTCACAAGGGAGAAGGCAGTGCAGTTTTCAGATGCTTTCAAAAGAGGCTGTGAGGTCTGTTGTCTCAGGTAGAGAGAGTACCACTTTATAGCGAAGGATATTGTCATTTTCCCTGACTGTCTCAATTTTTGTTTCTTAGACCGCATCAATGGAGCACATTCAGGGAGCTTGGAAGACTATCAGTAATGGTTTTGGACTCAAGGATTCTGTCTTTGATGGCCCAAACTGTATTTCACCTACTATTGTCCAGCAGTTTGGTTATCAACGCCGAGCATCTGATGATGGCAAAATATCAGATACTTCCAAAACTAGTAATACTATTCGTGTTTTCTTGCCCAACAAGCAGCGCACAGTGGTAAGTCTACATTACTTTTATGTAAGAAATGTCGTACTGTTCCCATTGCTAACACTGTGACGTGTATCTGGCAAGAGAAATGCCAAGCTTCACAAAAGGTCTTATTGTGATTAAGCGTGGTGTTGTCAGTTTGTTAATTCTAGAGGACGTATTTTGAAAGCAGTGTATCTGTATTTTGAGAACCTGTATTTCTCTACCTCAGTGCTGTATTTTTCCAATATACATGAGTAAGATACTTTGCTTACATATTTAACATTAAAAGGCAGTAGTTGGCTGACCTAAACAATGATGCCTGTATGAAGTAAAACATGTAGTCATTTCTGTCACCGTTTTCTTCACTTGGATGCCCACAGTGAAGTATGGTAGTTAAAGCTGAAGTGAAACTTCTTGAGGGAACACTTCTATTAGATTTCTTGGAGCTGAGTGTACTAATAATAGTCTTGCGCAAAGTTCCCTGAAATCTAAGCCTTTTTCTATACTTATACTTCTAACTCCATTTGCCTGCATTTCTATTACTTTTATAGGCTACCTACTTATATGAGTGCTGTATAAAAATCCTGTTTCACAGAAACTTAGTATTTGTAAGAAATTAAAAATTTATAAAATGGCTTCAGAACTTCCTTTGCATAAGTACACAATAGATACGTATATGGCAGAAAACCATAACCCTGACAGGCTGGCTTAACATGCGGCAAGTTAAATCGGAAGGCACAGCAGTCTGTTGTTACATCATACAAGTAATTTTTATTTATCTATTTACTAACTTCAAAAGTGAACAGCTGTGCAGTTTTACTGGAACTTCTAAAGGAAAGGAGAAAAAAATGACACTTTTTTTTTTTCTCCAAAAAAAGCTTAAACAAATTCTGCAATCACTGACTAAAACTTTTTTCCTTTGGTCACAGGTAAATGTGCGAAATGGGATGACCTTACATGACTGTCTTATGAAGGCACTTAAAGTAAGAGGTCTGCAGCCAGAATGCTGTGCAGTTTTTCGACTTCTTACTGAACCAAAAGGGTAAGAGTCTGGAATGTTATATGTGAAACTTTCAACTAAAGAATGTAAAACTCTTGTTTGTACAATAGCAGCAATAATGCTTTCTTCCTCTCTCTTGCTAGTTTCTTTTAAAAACACAATTTGGTTGTGAACACTTCCATGTTGCTTTCTTTACCCTCCCCTAGGACAACCCCTTCAGCTTCCTGGATATTAAAGATTTTGTTTTAAAGCTAAATATTAAAAATGCTCAAAATTGAGGGGTATGCTCAAGTGCTTGTAGAGTCTTACAGAGGCTTTTGTCATACTCTAGATGAAATGTTGTGATATGCCCTCATATTTGAGGTGCATTTCTCCTCTGCATTTGTCGTTGGTAAACTTCAGTGCTAGTGATTCTTAGCCAACTTAAATGAACGTCTCCTTTGTGTGCTCAGTTTTAAGGCTCTACATTCCTCTACAACTTTTCAATGTTTGGATTTAAATCTCACTTCAGATATTCCTTATTTTTTGTAGGACCGGGGATGCTGCTATTAAATACCAAATGATTCTTTTACAAGCTGAGGGAGTGAAGGTATCTCATGGAGTTAATACATTTAACTTCACACCTCGTAAGGCTTGGGCTTAATGCTCTTTTAAGCCTCAATCATGAGGCAGTCATTTGGGGGTTTACATCTCTATGTAACTGAGTCCATTCTGGGGTCACCAGTAACTTTAGTGCTGAAGCACGTAATACGGCTTTCATGTCACTAAGTCTGCCATTCATAATTTCTTATGTTTTGTTTATAAGGGTATTTCTGTGACTCCATTACAGCTTCTAGGTGTCTTATTTCAAATAATCTATATCTCTAAATGACTTACATGTTAAAAAATAAACAGAAAAAGAGTTGAATTGCTATGTTTTCAAAGTTGCTTCTGATTTTTTAAGTGAAAGACACTGAAATATAGCTCACTGTAAGAGGTTAGCCATGCTTTTTTGTATTTGTTTTCAGTTTACTCAAGAAAACTCACAAAACATAGATCATTGAGGACAGACTTCTTATCTCCTAAGTAATTTTGTTGTCCCCATTTTCTCTTTCTTTCAGAAAAAAAGTGCGTTTGGATTGGAATACAGATGCTGCCTCCTTGATTGGAGAGGAACTGCAAGTGGACTTTCTTGATCACGTTCCACTCACTACACACAATTTTGTAAGCTTTTCCTCTTCTGTATTTTGATGTAAATTGTAGCCATTGAACCACATATTCAGTCAAAGAATGTTTTAGGCATTAGGTACCTTTTGGCTTTCTAAACACAGGGGGGGATTTCAGAAGTGATGATTTGATTCCTTGACCCGTACTCCCCACAAATTGGATTGGATAAATATCAATTTGCAATGAAATGCTGGAATTCTATTTATGTTTAGTGATTCCTAGGTGTCACAGACTTTAACAGCTCACATTACGCGTATTCTTCAAAGGTCTGATGATTGCCACTTTTATTTTATATAAATATATATTTCTGTAACTGTCATATTAAGATATCTTGTCTTTAAAGTCCAGAATTGGGAGACAACTTGCATTTTCAGTCTCAGGCTTTTTTGACTGATGAGCCAGGATAAGTTCGGCAGCTTTATTTTGGACTGTTGGTAATTGTACTGAATGTACAGGGGTGCTGTTAATTCTGCAAGGTCATGATGTTGTTTTGTGAGCCTTGTAATTTGACAGAGTGTTTTTTGGGGGGATGAAAGACTTTAGATTTGTAATTCCTTCTGAAAAATGGATTATTTGCTCAGTATAGAGCAAATAAACAGAGCTTTTTTTTTTTTTTTTACAAAGAGTTAATGCCTAACTCTAACAGTTTTACCTTGCATTATTTTGTTCTCCCTGGGAAGGAATTCTGTTCCTATGTTCTAGTCTTTTTGTTGTTTTGTCCCAGAAATATATTGTGTCAAGTGGCAAAACTAAAGGATTATCATTTACATCCATTAGAAAGATCAGGATTGATTTACAAAAACTGAAAGTAGCTTTGCTTCTACTTTCACATTTTAAAAAAATTATAAATAAAATTGTCTGTAGTTGGTCACCAGAAAACGAATATTTTTCTCCAGATCTGAAAGAAGCTCAAACTTTGAGCCTTCCTCCACCATATGCTCTGGAGGAAGAAGTGCTTTGGTTCATTTTCATCTTTTTTCATATTTCAGAAGCTTTAAAAAAATGTTAGATGCCATTTAAAAAAGTAGAATTTCCTTACACTATTTTACTACTAAGGAATTTATTTCTTATGCAAGGAGTATTGGTTAGTCATAAACACACAACAAGCATTTTGACTAATAAAAAAATGATGAGGTGGTTCTTACGATCTAATCCTCCTTCACCCTCCTTGGTGATACTAAAACAAAAAACCCAATTCCTGGCCCACCCAACTCTGTCACCTTACTGAGCACAAAATAGTGGTTTTGAATTTGACAGAACACTTTTCCTTTTTTTTTCTTTCTTTCTTTTTTTTTTTTTTTTTTTTTNCAGATGAACAAAGCCCTAAATGTTTGTAAGCTTCCCAAACTGGAAATATATGCAAGAATACTCAGGTGTGGTTTTAAGTTCAGTAGCACTTTGGGGGCACTGATAATATTTTAACATGGTATTTATTTATGTCAAGCTCTGAAGGTGTTCATCTCAGCTAATGAAGAGAAGCTAGTAGCTTGGACTAATCATTTGATGTGTTTTCTAGGCTCGGAAGACATTTCTAAAGCTTGCTTTCTGTGACATCTGCCAGAAGTTCCTGCTAAATGGGTTTCGGTGTCAGACATGTGGTTATAAATTCCACGAACACTGCAGCACTAAAGTTCCAACCATGTGTGTCGACTGGAGCAATATCAGGCAACTCTTGTAAGGACTGTTTCTTTTTAATAGCAACAGTAGTTCTCTGTGACGGACAAGCATCGTTTTTTTTTAACCTCTTATCATAGAGATAAATTTGGATTGTTGGGAAGTGTAGTCACTTTCGTCAATATACAGAACTTGTATATTGATTTCATAAAACAGCCAGCAATGATTGTCTATTCCCAGGTGAAGAAGGCCGTTTACATTAAATGCATTTTGTTCTTGCTGTAAATTTTAATATTTTGGGACAAGCAAACAAAGATCTTGAATGACCAGGCAATTGCTATAATGCCCTCTGTTTCAACAGAGTAATAGTAATTCCTCTTGCATAACACTTGTTAGAAGAAAAAAAGGTCATGATGCAGTTGTGTTTTAGCTGTTGGAAGCATGACTGTTCAGAACTACCACAACTTTTGACGCTCTGTTGAAAATGCATGGATGGTGAGAAAACCGATGAAGGATAATACTTTCCTAATATTGATTAGAAAAAGTTGAAAATCATTATAAGTCCTTTTATGCAAAAGTGTTTAAAACCTGGAATTGATTTTTTGTGTCTTACTTAGTGATTGTATTTTTTTATAACTGAACTTGGTCATGTAGTTATGCATTTTCTTATACTGACTAGTTGTTAGAATGTAGGATGACTTGTGCCACTTGGTGTGCTACCTGGATTTAATAGAACTTAAAATTTGGTGTCGAATACCCTTTCAGGAAAATCTGAAGTCTGATGTAAAAAGTTTTGTATCTTAAGTTTAGAAAGAACACATGGAAATTTTCTTTTAGAGTCTGAAATCATAGTTTTTAGTCATACCATACACAGGAAAAATACTATGTAAAGATAGGAATGTGTTCATGAAGTTAATTATGCCGGAAAGAAACAGCCCTTTAAATTTTCAGCTTTCAAGAGCATTGTACAGGAGGTAGTGTAGCAGTTGAAATTGTAATTGTTTTTGTTGATATTTCAGATTGTTCCCAAATCCAAATATCAGTGACAGTGGTGTTCCTGCACTACCTCCCTTGACAGTGAGACGGATGCGGGAGTCTGTCTCCCGGATACCTGCTAGGTAAGCTAGTATTTCCTGTCATTTCTGTTTTGGGAAATACAGTTGTTTAAAAACAAAAAAACCCAAAACACCCCCAACTCCTCAAAAATAGAACAATCTTATAGAAGGTTGGGATAAATGTGCAAGAAGGCAACACCACTTCATCATAGATAATATGTAGTGTCCTTTCTTGTTCTTAGAATCAAGCAAAACATTGATTTGGGATTTTATATTTTTAATTTTTGGTCTTTAAGATTTTAAGGGAGACTATTAAAGGTTTTCTGGAGACCTTTGTTTTCCTGCCTAAGAAAATTCAAGGCTCCCTTTGGTATTTTTGTGAATTAATTGTATTTTATCTGATCAGGTAGTATACATGTAAGCATTTGTGAGTCGTTCTGCATGATTCGCATACATAAATTAAAATAAAGTTCTAATGTTATGATGACAGATCAGAGTTTAAAGAGAGAACAGTGGAAACTGAAAATATGCTCCTGTTAAAGAAAATTCTGAGACCTAAAGAGAACGTTCCTGTAGTTTTAAATGCTAGAATAAAAATTGCTTTCCTTTCAAAGGGGCCTGTCTTCTGATCCTAATTTGTGCCTGTATTCTTTTTCTTGAAATTCTAGAGGCTGAAGAGGGCAGGCCATCTTTTGTTTTTTCTACATCCCTTTGAAAAATCTTGGCCTGTTCAGGAATGAGGCACAGAGCACGTAGCTGACTTGCAAATGGTTCTATGTATTTATTTATTCATTTTAGTGGGAGCTGCATCAGGAATTGATCTTATGTCTCTTTGCCATCTTACTCTATTTCCAGTGTTGTTGAACAATGACTTGTTAACTTGATAGTTTTTTAAGCTCTTTGTGAAGGCTGGCTGATTTCAGTTAAGATGCTTCTGTGATTTGGGATAAATAAGGTTGGAGTGACCTTAGCTGTGATTTATAACTTTTTTTTGAATTGGATTTTAGTGTTGGCCTCCTTTTAACTGGTATTGGGTTTCATGACTTCCTTGCTGGCTGTTCTGTGCGAACCATTGAACAGTCTTGCTAACCTTTACAAATTCAGGGCTTAACAGTAAAAGTAGCTCTTAAGCTATGTATTTAACAGGCTTGAAATGAGCAGTTTGTTTAAATTTCACAGACCTAAATCAATCCAGCAGAGCCAGTATTTTATAAGTATATTAAATGTCATTTGATGGGGATTGAGGTGAACTGTGGCAAAATTTATAATGGCAGAAACAGACTTAGGTTGAACACACTAGATAAGTATGTGAGCTGACAAGGTCTTCAAGTTTTTTAATTTATTTCTGAAGTTAAACTGGGAATGATTCAGCTGACCAAATAGTTTAGTTAGCGTGTAAGTGCCAACTTTTTCTCTGTTTGGAATTCTGTGTATATTGCTTTTGGACAGATTACGTTGAACAGTATTTTTCAACTGCTAGAAGAGAAAAAATAACCACAACTTTCCCTTTCTCTCTCTTTCCTTCTCAGTTCCCAGCACAGGTATTCTACACCTCATGCCTTCACATTCAACACATCAAATCCTTCCTCTGAGGGCTCCCTTTCCCAAAGGCAGCGATCTACATCCACACCAAACGTCCATATGGTTAGCACTACAATGCCTGTAGACAGCCGGATAATTGAGGTAATAATGGTAGGGAGGGAATAGCATAAAGTTAAACTAAAATTGTGACTGGCCATCTAATAGTCACTGGTTTTTCTTCTTTGCTTTCTGTCACTTGCTTACTTTTTGCCTCAGTTGGCTGAGTGATGAAGAATATAGGTGACACATTTGCATAGAAAGTTAATAGTTCATTCTTGCAGTCTTTGTCAACTTTGCTGAAGTTCTAGGTAGAACTTTGGTGTCTGTAAAGATGTGGGGGAGCTTAACAATCAAGTTTCACAGATCTGAAAAGAAAATAAGCTCAGTTTTGCTGAAGAAATACTTACGAAGCATGTCTAAAAATGTTCTTTCAGACTTGGAAATCTGGATTTGCTGGGGGGCTGGTGTTTATTTTAAATCAGACTACAGGTACTGTAAGTCTGGATGTAGTTCTCCGAGTTCGAATACTCAAGTGAAAGCTTACTGGCAATATGTTTTGTGTTACACCTGTACGGAATTAACAGCGATTCTGGGCTGGTGTGTTAAAGCCATCTGTATCAGAGAACATTTCTGCTGTTACTTGCTTTCAAGCACCTTTTGCTTTTTTTTTTTCCTACCTTAGACTGGCAGTAGTGAGAGATGGTTCTTTGAAGTCAGGCCTAAAGTGTTGTGTTGGGGTGGTTTGTTTTTTGGTGTTGTTTTTTTTTTTTTTTGTTTTTTTGTGATAACCTTAACAAAATAAGGGAGTGGTGTGCAGGAAAGGCTTTCAGAAAGTGCTGAACTGCAGGACTTCAGAGAGTGCACTGTTTGTTGTTTTTTTGCTTTGGAATAGTTTAAACACTCTTCAGGCCAAGCCTTTGACTGCCGAGTTTACTTGCATCTTCAGCTGGTAGTTTATAGGCTTCTATGAAATGTGAAGACTGTCTGAAATGGGCCAGAGATGTCCTCTGGACCTTTGATGGAACTGAAGAAAAGTGTACTGCTGCAGCCCCATGAAGCTTTTTCGGTTAGAAGCTTTGTGTCAGCTGGGTTTTACAGGGAAATGCACCCTCCCTTTATCTTTGGTTTTCTTAGGCTTATGGCCTTTTTTACTGCTTCAGAAGCCTGGCTGACCACCCTTTATGGCACGAACGATAATGAAGCACTGAAGAAAGAGAATATGAATTACTGAACTTTGTAGTGTGATGAGCCTTTAAGGAGACATTGCTTTCTGTAAAGACAGAAATGCTTTCTATTCTGGCTCTTCCTAATGTCATGGGGACTGAATAAAAATAGCTGTCGTCTTAAAGGCAATAGCTGCTTTTCCAAAAGGCTTTAAAAAGAAGTTAAAAACAAAAAACACCACAAAAAAAGGTAGCAGACACCTTCTAGTATGACATGACCTTAATAAAGTGGTTTACCAAAGGATAAATACTGATGAACTTTTGGGTTTGAACAGGAATACTTACTTAAAAGTTTTACTGCACTTGATTATCATGTATCAAATAAATTAGGTTACTTTTTCTTTCACTTATCCTAACATTTAATTTTTTTAAAAATTTTTTTTATACTTCCTCTGTTCTTTTCTTTTATCTCTTACCGTGTTGGCCTAGAATAACAGCCTGAATGCTTCTCCCAGTTCCTGGTGCAGACGATTTTGTTTGAGGGGAAGAGTAGGTATTTTCTTGGTGCCTTTTGTTTTCTTGTGATTAACAGGATTGCTATAACTTGTAAGCCATGGCAGTGTCCACATGAAATGTTTAATCTGGAGTTGATCTGATGAAAATCTTTATAGCATGTTTATACTTAAATATTGAGGACGCTAATTGGAAGAGGCAAATTGGTAGAAGAGCTTCATTTTTAGTTTAGCTGGATGAATCCATACTACTATGAAATTTGGTGTGAATTTGAATAGGCTTGGATTAGAGATGCATTTGGTCACACAGTTTTTAAAGCAAAACCTTCTCAAACACATCTATTGTATAGCATTTTTCCTCTGGAAACTGTAGAATATAACTGTACAAAAGCCTTAGATTAAGAACATGATGTACTATTTTTATTTCGCATCAAAGCAGAGGTGACAGACTGCAGCACTGTGTATGGTATTATTTGTGTTGTAAGAACAACTCTAAAGAACACTGGTTTTGGTTCATTTGCTGTAGGATTCATAAACAAAAAAGAAAATACATCAGGATTGAAGTTCAAAAATACTTTTTTCTTAATAAGAATTATGTATACATAAGTATGAGAACAATTTTAAATTATTTAGTTATCCTTTGCCAGCTTACATGAAAGCAGTTACATTCTCAGGCTGATGTACAAAAAACATCACTTGTTGTTAATTCAGGTTCTTTAAGATTTTTATTGTCCTCAAAATGGACAAAAATAGTAACTTGGAAGAATTCTTCCTTGGTAGTTTATTCAGATTTTAATCCACTCAGGTGCAGAGGTGCTCTGCGAGAATACTATGTATAGAGTCAAGCCTGGGAGAATGCAACTAACTAGCTAAAATGATGTATTTCATAAATGAATCTTTACTAAGGGTAATCTGAGTTAATTTGAAAACTGCATGGTGGAATGTAGGCTTGTTCTGTCCTCCCATGAAATCTTACATTTATTATTCTACTAATTAGTTAGAAAGTTTGAATTGACTTCTATTAACTTTGACAGTGTTTAACATTGTTGTAGTGCATGTTCTTGCTTTGTACTTATACAGTACCTGGATATTTTACCTTTCCTGTATGTACTTTGGGATAATACATAGCAGGTGAGAAAAGTTGTAAAGTCATGTTTGTCAGAGCTTAGTTTATCTTGTGCATGGCTGTAGAATTGTGTTGTAAAGTGCCTGTGGCATGAGGTGAGAGTTGTCGCACTGTACCAACTAGTGAACTGTGTAAGAACGTGCTTTTCAAATATCATCAAACTTTCTCATCTGTGGAACAATGTTTTGAAAATTAGATGTTTTTGTATTAGGGCACTAGACTTAGGCTTTTTGGGTTGAAATAGTACAGTAGAGATACTTCAAAATGTATATTGACTTGGAATGTTTTAGGGGCTTTTAAAAGTTTTCCTACTTGTGACCCAAAACCTTTTTGAGAACTTGTCCTCTAGAGATACAGGACTATCACAGGGGCTATGTTGCGATCTGAAATACAAGCATGTACAAAAATCCAGTGGTGGGAATGCAGGCGGTATTTCTGGTGTTTCTTCTTGTTACCTGTCTCTTCT
>JASVER010000118.1:921008-950809 GCA_030449065.1 Oceanodroma leucorhoa
TGGGTAGTAATACCTTTTAATATGCTGTGACTATTTTGAATGTTGTGTAAGAATTCACAAATTGCATGTTTTTTAGCATATAGGATTCTTGTAACTAGTAAATAACCAAGCTGTCATCTTTTGGAGGGTGTTGGTCAATATTGTATCACACTTGACCAAAATTGTCAGGAATGATTTCAATTCTATTCCTGCTTGTTCCTTTATATGTTCTCATATATTTATTAACTTTATCTATCTCCTCTGTTTTAGGATGCAATTCGAAGCCATAGTGAATCAGGTATGGTTTCCAGAAATAAAATAATAGATAATATTATTTTGTGTTTGTTTTCTGGTTCATAATTTTTTGTGTGTTTATTTTTATATTTAAGCTTCACCCTCTGCTCTGTCTGGAAGTCCTAACAATATGAGCCCCACTGGCTGGTCTCAGCCCAAAACCCCAGTCCCAGCCCAAAGAGAGAGAGCCCCTGGATCCAATACACAAGAAAAAAATAAAATTGTAAGTATGGTAATGCTTGATTTTTTTTTTTTTTTTTTTAATATATTAAACTAAGCTGGGAGTAGTGGTATGTTGGAATAAATTTCTGTACTTAAAAGGCAATGCAGGCTGATGGTAATTTTGGATTGCTCTGCACTGTGTGTATGTAATAGCAATATAATTTTGACTAACTTGGGAAAGATAGCACTATTGCCTTGCATTATAAATACCCAGAACAAAGTATTTTGGATTGAAAATTACTTTCAGAGAGTATTGTGAAATTATTTTTCAGTACAGATTCAAGGATTACCTTTTTAAATCTTCAGAGGTTGCATCTTTTTTATTCTTTTTTAATGTGTTTAAAGTTAGCCTTGTTATCACTATTGGAACTGTATTGCCCTAGCTTCCATACAAAATGGATATTGATAATGCCATCATTTTCATAGTAAAGTTAGTCAAAATGTCTCAGGGAAAAACAGATTTAACAAAATGCAATTTTTCCCTCAAAGGCTTGATTTAAACTTGGGGGCGGGGAGGGGGAGGGAGAAAGAAAAGCTAGAATAATAATGAATAATATATCAAATTTTTTGAAGGCTTATAAGATGTAAAAATGAAAGTACAGTTGCTTAGTGGGACTCAGAGTTGTTAATCACTTAAACATTTGAAAATTCTGCTCTCATCTTTTTGGTTTATTCCTTTTAAATATGTAAATGAGTTCCTGAATTTTGGTATTGTAATTTTGAAAATGTCAGTATGTTTCTTAAGTATTTCAGATGTCTTTAAATAGTTGATTATAAAATATTTGTTCCTCTTAAGATCTAAGATCAGGGTTTAAGTTTCTAGAGCAGAACTTAATGATAGCTTCTTAAGCAGTTAAAGCCATCCTTTGTTTTGTTTTGTTTTGTGTTTGTTTTTTTTTTTTTTTGGGGGGGGGAGGGGGGGCGGTGAAAAAAAAAAAAAAAAAAAAAAAAAAAAAAAAAAAAAAAAAAAAAAAAAAAAAAAAAAAAAAACCAAAAAAAAAACCACCACACCCCTCAGAAATTGACGAGAAAAACAAAAGCCCAAAATACAGGACAAAACCCTCAAGGTTTCAGTGCATCTTAAACTTGTATGAAGGAAGTTACTTCATTCTTGGTGTGTATATATAATATATTTGATTAAATACTTAGAGTAAAGCCATGTTGATTTTTGTTCCAGAGGCCTCGTGGACAGAGGGATTCCAGTTATTACTGGGAAATAGAAGCAAGTGAAGTCATGCTTTCTACCAGAATAGGGTCAGGTTCTTTTGGAACTGTTTACAAAGGCAAATGGCATGGTAAGTTCTTGACAAGTGTTACCATCTTCTCAAAATGTTAATACTGTAGGACAGCAATCCAGAAAAAGGTAAAATTGTTTTAATGGTGCTGTGTGCTTATCTACCACTAAAGGTACTAAGTGAGAAATATTAATTTCCTAATATTAACAGTGGGGAAATTAAGGCAAAGAACAGACATCAAACTCTGAATCTCACAACTGCCATCTACATGTTTGCTGTATTGGAGCCAATGTTGTTTTCTTTATTACCATGTTGTACAACAACTTGTTTTCTGAAAAAATTTCACTTTCCATTAGCAGGATTGAAATAGCAGAATTAGCTGGGAAATGTCACAGCTTGACGTTAAATTAAATTTACCTTTTTTTTTTTTTTTTTTTTAATACCTCTGTGGTTTAATTAGCATAGTTATATTCCAGGTGGTAGGGAAAGGAAAAAAGAATAAATTGCTTTTATTGTGGAGTTTCTCTAAGGAAAAAATGGTTGATGTGAGAGTTTATGATATAAAGTTAGCTGGAATACTTTGAAAAGAGGCACGCTGCAGAACTACAGAATTAGGTTCCAAATTCAGGGGTTGTGATTTAAAAAGAAACACACACAAACCCCTCCAGGCCCTAATTTAAGTACCGTTATTGTCATAAAATAAGTTGACAAAAAATATCTGGAAACTTACCTTCCACCCTCTATTTTTAAAGCACAAATACTTGTATGTCTTAAAGCCCAAATGTTGTCAATATCAATGGAAGGAATATTCTTCTGCTAAAAGTAGTATCATGAATAGTTAAACCGATTTTCATTATATAAGTGAAATGGAACACAGAAATCAAGAGGAAAGATAGGTTAAGTAAGATTTCGCTAAACAAGGTAATAAATGTGAATTTCTTGTTAATATACTTGAATTTCATGTTAATAAATACTCTTCGTGTATCAAGAACTTTGGTTCTTCCTATGTTAAACAGGAAATACATTGAGCTACACATTTACAAAGAACGTTCAGTTGTGTGCACAAGATGGCTGTATAACTGTCACCTAACTTGATATCGATAAGATTCAATATCTAATTTGTGGTAGCTGTTTATATTTCTCCTGATTTCTCAGGATAGTTGAAGTTAAATTACTGATATTTTTTTTTTGTAACCATCATTTGTGGTGTTGTATTGAAGAATTTAAAGGATTTATATTTCTTGCACGTCTTTTCTATTTAGAAACTGGGAGTTCACAGTGCACAAATCAGTGAAACTGCAGATTTTTTTGGAGTAACCTATTCTAATAGTACAAATGCATAGACAAAAATGTCTTGGTGAAGCTAAATGAAATTAACTGAAGTGGGCAGATTGCTGCAAACTTAAGTAAAAAGTCTGTATTAAGTTAGAGGTGTTGGGTTTCCTAACATGCCCAACTAAGAAGGGCTGTTTGCAATGAACCTTTGGAGAGCACCTGTGGAAGATTGTGTTCAACTTATACGCAAACCGTATTAGGTTTCCAATAAGCTTCCCTGATTTAGTCTTCCAAAATAAAAATGAAGTGTCAAGGACAGTCTTGCTCTGAGGAGTGCGTGTCTCGTTGAACAGGTATCTTGCACTTCCATATTTTTCCAGTTTGTTCTGATGGTTAAGTACTAATTTTCGTATTTGCACCACTTCTGTTACAGACCCCATTTGGATCCTGTAGTGTCCTGTAGCATGCTTCTAAATTTAAAAGGCGGAAAGAGAACCAAGGCAGTTTAAATGGGTTGGAAGACTACCTATCATAAACACTCACATTTCCCCTTTGACCCTGGTAATCAGTTCTAGGGTTTTGGTGGTTGGGGGGTGGCGGAACCTGATTTGTCTTCAGATTGCTGCTAAACAAAACGAGTGCTATTGTGTATTTGTTTCTGTAGAGAAAACTGCTTGGGAAATGCCATCAAGCCCAAAAAAAGTGTGGCACCTGATTCAGTAAGAACAGCGTAAGGTTAAAAACATCTTTTTATCTGTGGAGCAAGGATCATAATGGAGAATATATTGAAAAATAATCTGAAAACATTTGGCCTGTAATCAGTGGATGCTGCATCCTTGCCTGGTCTTGGCATAGCTTATAGCAATATACTTCAAGAATTGGTAGACCGTCTGTTGGTCTTGCATTGTACGTCAGCAGGAGTTGCAGTAGGAACTGGCTACTTCAAAGGCTGTGATTTTGGTAGTCACATGAAAATGTAGTCTTTCTACTAGTTATGTTCTCCTGTTCTGGTCTACAAGCAGAGAGATCTGTAAGTTATAGAACATTATGCATGCTGCAAATGTGAGATGGTTCTCTTTATGAAGATGCTAGAGGATGAAATAGGAAGTATATTGCATTTACTGAAGTTAAAGGAAGACGATATAAATGGATAATAATGTGTTCAGTATTTGTGCATCTTTGTGAATTCAAATTACACATCAAATTAAGCAACTGGCAACTACAGTGAAAGATACTGCAGTTCACTCAGGGTACTCTGAAACTTTCAAGTACCAGTTTGCATATCCTTCTCATACTTTGTTGGCAAGTTTTTTTTTTTAATTGAGCGGTTAGTATTCCTAATGTATTCAGTTGATTATTATGTTCTAGAGACATGCTAGTGTATTTTTCAAATGTATCTTGGAAAAGAGACCATATTAAGAAGAAAATAATTAGTGATTGTGGTAGCAGAGAAATCTGTCACTCTGGGGATTTTTTTAATGTAGGTGATGATTCTGTAATGCTAAGTGGCAGCAGCCTTTAACCTATTGGATAAGCCTGTGTTGGAATATAGCATCTCTCAAATCTTTTTACTGCATGTGGACTAAGATTGAAGTTTCAGTTTTCCTAAGCTGCTTTTACCTACCTGTGACAGTGTCAAGGCAAGTTTATCCCCCTCTTGAATTCTAAAATTCTGTCCATCTGTAGTTAAAATGAATGTGATATTTACTTCTTTCACTGAGGAATTGGTGGGTCTTGCTGCTAGTGCTTTTACTTTTGTTAGAACAGTCAGGTTCATTCCACTATTGTACCTTTTTTGAATCAGTTAAATTCTACTGTTTTCTGGATGTACACTGTAAAGGTTTTTACAACTTTATTCTCTGGAAACAGTCTCTAAACAGATAGCACTGGATCATCATATATTCCTCTCTGTATTACCTTTTAACCGATACTGAAGTTTAAAGCAAGCACTGACACTGAAAGCAATTCAAATGTAGCTTTTAAGTAAAATTTTACAATGTATCAGCTTAAAGAACAGTAAGATATTCTGTTTACTGTAGTCCCCAAATTTGTTATTGAAATATTAAAATCTGTTATATTGTTCATGATTTTCATGCTATTTCTGGATAGAAAATTATCCCTCCCATTCCTGAAATTTAGCAGTATTTAAATCTAGAAAGGTTTTTTTAGATAGAGTTTATATTAAAAAAGGATGTGTGTGTATATATACAGATATATAGTTTTATATATATAAAAACTTTAATATAGAAACTTAATTATGTAAAAATACAAAGATGTGTATGTATATATATGTGCACTAAAGCTCGATAGAAAAGCGCAAGCGATGAAACTTTGGATGCTGTTTGGAAGCTGAGAGACTCTGATGTGACTGTGCTTGAAATAATGTGCTGAGAATGCACCTACACTAGAATACCTTCCTTTTCAACAACTATTTGAGATTTTAGTAGCTTCATATCCTGCAAAAAGCATGTGTGTAGTTCTAGCCAGCCACAGCTGTTAAAAAATAGAAGGGAAGCATGTGAACAATTAGTGACTTTTTCCATTAGACTGAAATTCAGGTAAATGAATTGCTTGATACTATGGAAGTTTATATGTCTGCAGGAAAATCTTGACCTATGTACAAATTAGTAGAGGTGTACTGTGCACAAATTAGGAATTTTAAGTATATTGTATGTTAATGTTATTCTGGGAAAAAAAAAGCTGCATTTTTAGTAACTTTTACGGTAAATGTATTTTCAGGGGATGTAGCAGTGAAGATACTAAAGGTTGTAGATCCAACCCCAGAACAGTTCCAGGCTTTCAGAAATGAAGTGGCTGTATTAAGGTGAGTTTGTAGTTTCATTGTTAAATTCTGTTATTTCAAGGCACTGTATTTGACTACTACCCCTCCCTTAAGCCATCTTGCCCAATACTCTATGTTTGATAGACACAAAAAGCAGATCTCCAGAGAAGAATAAAAAAGAGATCGTATAGTGATACTTCTGAATATTGTTGTGGAGCTGTGAGACAGCAATCGTAATTCAGAGTATTTCAGTGGTTCTTCACTGTTTCTGAAAGTTGTCTTTTCAGATAAATAATACTAACATCCGTAATTGTTCAGGTCACATTTGGCATGCGGTAAAACATGAGGATTAATAAATTGTGCCATAATTCTCATCACCGGACAGAATACTTGAACTGTACCTTTTAAAATTGCAGCATAATTCCTTTTTTTTTTTTTTTTTAATTTAAAATGTTTGCTCTGATCTACATAACTGTTTTCTGCTTTCAAATACTGGTTTTGTAGTGTCTAATTAACTGTCTGTAATGTTAATCCTGGAACTGAACCAGTTAGAGTACATAAGAACTACCTTCTCATCTGTTAATTCCTTCACAGCTTATAATGACCTTTTAGTTTCCTATTGGGATTCAGTCTTCAAAAGTTGTCACTTCTTCACAGCTTTCAGGGTGATTTCTGTTATTCCAATAACTTTTTCTAATAAAACTTGCAAGCGTGAACGTTGGTTACTGATTTGAAAACCCTGAATTTTCATGACATCTTTTTCTTAAAGGTTGATTTTAAATAACTTCCTTGGAACTAAAAGGAAGTATTTTAACTAAAAAGCAGAAAACCAGCTGATTTTATTGAAAAATTATAAATTGGCAATTGTGGCATATTTTTATTATTTTTAAAAACAAACTTTACACACACATCCACTTAGCAATGATTTTGCAGGAAACTCATGTTTTTGGGCTGAAAAGCTGAAATGTGTTCCTTCAGCCAGGAATGCATTTTTAAAAGAACTTGAAAACATTTTTCATAAAGATACTAATTTCTCTCTCTGCTACTTTCTATTAGGAAGACTCGGCATGTTAATATTTTGCTCTTTATGGGCTACATGACTAAAGATAATCTGGCCATTGTTACACAGTGGTGTGAAGGAAGCAGTCTGTATAAACACCTGCATGTTCAAGAGACCAAGTTCCAAATGTTCCAGCTGATTGATATTGCTCGGCAGACAGCACAGGGAATGGAGTGAGTAGGACAACGAATGCTGGCTATTTTTGTTCTTGGAATGGCGTTTCCCTTCTCTTCCCCAACCTCTAATATGCGGAGTTACTGCGCTAAAATAGTAACGGGTCAAAATGGTATACCAAGTAAAGATTTTGTGCAGCCTTAATTCAGCACTGTTGTATGCATTCTTACTTGCAGTTCGTATTTCTTTTCCCACCTTAGTTCATGTCAGACCACTAGTCACTTAACAGTCAGCTTTTCTGTATTTTATCTTCTTTTGTAGCTTTGAGATCCTATTCTAAACATAGAATTAACTTCTTTTTTTTTCTTCTGTGTTACTTACTATAACATTGCAGTGTTTGGCAAACTCGTGGTACTCCTGTGAGGTGAGAGGATGACTCTTTCTATTCTACAGCTCCAGGACTCTCACATGCAGATGCATTTTGGAAGCATTCTCCAGATGTTTGAGTTGATACAGTAACCACCTCACTTCTCTTTCAGAACATGTTATAATGTTCGTAGCATAGAAGATGCTGACATTGGCTGACGCTGTCAGTGCTCATCCATTTTGTAGATCAGGACCCAGGTTTCCAGACACCCAGAAAACTAGGGACGTGTATTGTGACTGCAAATTAAAACACTTTGTAAAAAGTAAACCTTAGCATAGCATACAAATTTCATGCATATGAGGACAGCACCCAGTTTTCTAGGGCATTATACAGTTACATAGCAATGATGCCACTCTCTCTCTTCCTGAGATTTATTTACTGCATTGCTTCCACTTTCTGTAATGTGTAAGGCAGGAGTCATCAGCTAGCGCTTGCTATGTTTCTCTTTTCCCAAAGTCGATGCATCCTGTAAATTGACTAAAGCAAGAGGTCTGTGAGATGGTTGAGTATGTAATAAACTGTCACAGTGTCTTATCAGTACATTGAAAGGCTAAGTTTATGTGAACAGCCTTCATAATGGCACTTTTCTGCTTTTTTTTTCGCAGCTATTTACATGCAAAGAATATAATCCACCGAGACATGAAATCCAATAGTATCCTTTCATAAATTAATTGTATTTCCTTTCATGTGAGAGTGATTTGTTGTTAATTTGGAGCTTTTGGGGGGGTTGAAAGTGCTGTTTCAAATGTATATAACTACTAATAAGCAATTCCTATTGACGAGTAAGAAGTTACTTTTTAGACAGGACTTTCATAGAACAGATGTGCTTGCTTACCAAACTGTTGTGATAAAGATGAAAAAAGATGTGCAACAGTTGTGCTCCAAAAGTGCCTTATTTTACTTAAATGGTGTTTATACAATTCTCTGTTATCCAAATGCTGTATTGGAGAGAAGCTGCGCTCTTTACTTGACGGGAGATAAGTGTGCGTGTGCATGCTGATACATGCGTGCACATGTGGGTTTTGTACCTGTTTCCCATATATTTTTAATAAATTTAAAACACCTTCACATGACTGGCAGAAATGAAGCCAAAAATCTTACTTTAAACTCAAGAAAAGGTAACCTTTTACCACTATATTTCTTGAAAAAATACAAATTTAGTAATGCATATGGAGTAAAATGTTGTGAACTGATGTCTTTCGCCTTTGAAAGTGCCTGCTTTCGAAATTGCCAAGAGGAGCATCCATTGAGCTAGCAGCATAAACTGTAACTTCCTTTCATGTGAACAGAATGTGTTGCAAATGTCATCATAAAAAATACACCAAATTCAGTAGTTCCATAATGTAAGGGGATTCCCATTTTCAGTTAAGCTAGGAAAATAATCATTTTGGTATATAGGAGGTTGGGAGTTTGTGATTCCTGATAATGATGACCATTTTCATGAAATAAATTAACTCTTCTTCTGACATGGAAATGAGAACTAAGAGTCATGTTTATATTTCTGAATTGTATTTTTGAACTTAAAACATTGTTAAATGAAACTGTAAAATGATATCTTCTTAAAATAACCCCAACAAAGAAAGTGCTAGCTATCAATCTTATCAGACAAATCTATTAAGTAAATAGATTACAAGTAGTACAGACGTGTGTTTTTCCAGTTGAAATAGTTAAATCATAGTTAAATCTCAGGAGATCTGCCAGAGAGCTTTATGTAAATAGATTTTATTTTTATATTTGTTTCTGCTTGTAATTGTTTTTTCTTAGTTGTCTTTTTTGAGCTGTGATGACTTCTATGTTGTTTCCCTATGTGTCTCTTGACACCAGTTATTTAAGTACCTGCAGTCATTGATGTTAATTAACACAGTTGATTTCCATCCTAACTCACCATAAAGATAAATGTACAAATAATGCTGAGACATCTGGTCTTGTTTAGTCTTAAATGTTAGCTCTGTAAATATGGATGCCATAAAATTACTTTTACTCTGTTTAAGATACAACTCGTAGCAAGTTTAAAAAAAATAATCAGGAATATCCTTGGTTAGTTGACTTGCATTTGTGATAACCTAGCCAGGCACTTTGTAATCATGTCAGAAAATTCAGAATTGTTTACTCAAGTTTTCTACAGAATTTCTTTAACAAATGTTTAGATATATTTCTTCATGAAGGCCTCACAGTGAAAATAGGAGACTTTGGTCTGGCAACTGTAAAATCTAGGTGGAGTGGATCTCAACAGGTGGAACAGCCCACTGGTTCAATCTTGTGGATGGTGAGCAAAACATCTCACTGCTCTTAAATAGGTGGCTTTCACTCTGTTAATGTATGTTTTGTCAGTTGAACACTTATTTTAAAGCTTTAAATCTAAATTAATCAACATATTCTGTTAGTACTGTGTAGACTTTTATTCCAGTTGTAGGACAAGTTGAAATTGAAGAATGAAGTGCCGGAGTGCTTAATTGTCCAAAGTAGTCACCATTCACCCAAGGATTCTCCTTTTGATTTTTGGAGTTATTTTAAATATTTGGGGCAGAGACAGGGCTGTCAGTGGAACTGCAAGGAGCTGTTCCGAGGGAAGGGGAGAGCCTTTCTCCTGCCATAATCCTGCCTCTCCCCAAATGGACTTGTCTCACTGGAGAGCAGGCTTTGATCCGCTTAATGGTGGCTTTGTGGGATCGGTGAGATCCTGTCTTTCTCTGCGTTCTTCATCGCGGCCTCTTCTTCCCCTGCTTCCTGCGTGGGACTGGCAACATCCCTTCTCACGCACGCTTGCTGATCGCACATTGGCAGCTTTGGCAGGGGACTGGGGAAAGGATAGGGAGTGCTGCTTAAGTATGGGAATGAGCGCAATTCGTCTTTGGTACTGCGGTAGGACGTTTGATACGTACCAAGATATTGCTGTTAGGCCCTCTGCTGCTCCTTACCCTGCACCAGGTAGTGGCGGTAGGTTTTGAGGCAGTTCAGAACTGTAGCAGATGAATGTCAGTTTGGGTACAGAAGTTCTCAAGTTCTACTGGAAAGTTTATGGAGTTTCTTTTGGAAGTGGTACTGCAAAGTCCTTGTCTGAGAGGATGTTTCCACCAATTGTCTTTGTTTAGCTTCTGCCGGAACTTAAAAGGCAGTGCCGCAATTGTCCTTCCAAAAATCACCTGGAGAAAATCTATTTAGTAACTTTTCAAATGTGTGACTTCAATAGAGTAAATGGAAAAAGTGGAACAGTGCCTGTTACCAGGTTAAAAAGCATCACTAAAATCATGCAAGAATGTCTTATTTAGCACTCAAATAAAACATTTTGTTGACGTTTCACTTGACCCATTTTTGTTAATACTGTGCAGTTTACTTAAATTCAGCGTGTAGACTGACCAGCAGTGTTTTCTAGCTCCCAGGACAGGGCACACAACACCACTTGTGGCATGTACTTCAGGGAAGTGTAACCAAATAAAAATGACTTGCTGAATGCTACATATTAGTACATTTTAAATCTTTAGATATTTAGCACTGAATTAGCTGAAGGTGTTACTTGAAACAGGTTTTCCTTTTAAAAAATTATTCTTCATTACTAGGCTTGCAGCCTTCATTGTTACTTAAGTATTTGTATTTTGAGAAGAGTCAGGAAGCGTTCATTAAAAATATTAGCATGCTTGGCCAAGATTTGTGACGTATAAAATACACAAATCACCTGAAACAAAGTTACAAAAGCAGAAACATGTTTTTTTTTTTTTAAAAAAAAATAAAAATACAAAAAGCCAACACTTTTTACAGCTTTCCATAAAAGGATTTAAAACTAACTTACCTAATGGTATGCCTATATACATGAAACAGATCTTAGAAAAAAAAAACCCTGCATTTTTTGCTCTTTGCAGTTTTTTTCATTTTAATCATTTATAGACCATCTTTGCTGAGTTGTCATTATGTAAAAGGAGAGGTTGATTCTGTTTCCTTGAAAGTTGATATAATCTCTTACTGGGTTTTTGTTGTTGTACTGTTGTACTTTAACTAGTACTTTGCTCAGTAATTCTGAGGGACTTCTTTAGGGGGAAAAAAAAAAAATCTTAGTCAGCAGGAAAGATATTTTGATGGTTTATATCTTGTTCTATTAAATCATTCAACATTGTTTCTTTTAAGTTCTTTAGCTTCATAATTTTGCTTTGTTTTGCAAATATGGGAGAATGCTCTTGCATTTCTTCCTTCATCTTCAATATATGCTATTCCATATTTGGCTTTCACATTTCCTGTAAATGTTTTGGTATCAATTTTACAAGAGATTAAGTCTGTTGTTAGAGTTCTATATTTTTCCCTGTTAACATCAATACCTGTTTAAGAGCTGATGGTGAGAGACTCAGACTCAGTTGTATGTAAGATGTTAAAAAAGTCAATATATATTGCAAATCGGAATAATAATGATTTTTCTAATGGTAAAATGCTCATTGAATTAAAGCATTGCTTTTTTGTTTACTCTCAGTTGTACTGATTTTTTTAATAAGATGTAGAGTAGCACTGCCTGAACTTTTCCAGAGCCTTGGGTAAAACTCATCAAAGGTTTTGAGGTATCCTTTGTTCACTAATTTTTGGTTACATCACTCCCTCTGCTTTCCAAATGTTTTCCCCTTCTCTTGTCCTTTCCGTTTCTAAGTTCTATTAATACGGCTCATAATTTGTTTCTTTTTTCCTCCCTCTACAGGCACCAGAAGTGATACGGATGCAGGATAGTAACCCGTTTAGTTTTCAGTCAGATGTCTACTCCTATGGAATAGTATTATATGAACTAATGACAGGAGAGTTGCCATA
The DNA here is from genome assembly GCA_030449065.1 of Oceanodroma leucorhoa. Classification (NCBI taxonomy): domain Eukaryota; kingdom Metazoa; phylum Chordata; class Aves; order Procellariiformes; genus Oceanodroma; species Oceanodroma leucorhoa. The sequence continues at coordinate 933,179 of JASVER010000118.1, forward strand.
CTCTCACATAAACAACCGAGATCAGGTACGAAACGATCTTTGAACACTGCATTTTATTTCTAGGCATAGTATGTTTTGTTGTCCTCGAGAAATGTAAGATAAAGACAAATGCAAAACAAGAATTGAAATGTTGTTTACAACATGATTTGTTTCAGCAGTAAATCTGTGTAATTGAATGTTTACTTAAATATTGACAGTGAGTTACTCAAAGGAAAAAAAATTATTTTTAATAAACATTTCAAGTGCCCTGTTAATTTATTCATGGGTTAAAGCTTTTGCTACATCAGTAAAATCTTGGTTTATATATTTGTGGTGAAATGTCCCTTTTGATATTAAATATGCTGTTCTTTTATCAGCAAGATTGGATTCTGTGCTTTTTACTAAGTGAAAAAAAAAATAGTGGCTATTGTCAAACCTTTTAGTATTGAACTTTAGTTTGTGTGATTTAGTCTTTACTAAGTTGTATTCTTACCAGTCAGTTAACAAATAATCATAAAGATGCACATTAAGGACAGAATCCTCAACTGTTCTCTTTACATGAATGCTTTGTCTGGCTTAGCAAGTGTAGAGCTCACTCAGTCTGTAGGGCGTGAACTTAAGACTGTTAGATCTTTTTGATGTCTGTTTTGCTGATCCTCAGTTGTGGTTTGTTTTTTGTTGTGTTTTTTTTTTTTTAAATTAAGATCTTATAATGAGAAGTGTGTGTGTATGGGGACAAACTATTAGATTTTTAGCCCCTATTAGGTTATATAATCTGTATTCCAAGTAGAAGAAGCCACTTCTGTTAAGGAAGTTTTTTCTTATTTTTAAGGTTGTCTACAAATTGGGATATTGGCATGTGTTTTAATTCATAATACTGAAATTATATGCAAGCTTTAATAATCGTTACTCTCGCAAAACATGCAACACTTGACCCTCAAGTTTTCCAGGGAGGGATAGAATATTTCCTGGAGAACAACACTGAGACTTTATTTTAGTGACATTATATTGACCTTTTTTTTTTTTTCTTTTTCCTGAGACAACATTAGTTGAAAAAGAAACAATAGCACAGTTAGTTCTGTTTACCCTTCACCCCCAGTAAAACCCTCACACAAACTCCCCTCGACTAACCAAGCCTACCACCATTTTACCAGATGATAGTCTTATCAGTACTAAATGGTCAACTATTAAGGTTACTGGAAGTCTGATGAAAATCCTAAACAATGACCATACTAACCTGGACTAAAACAGAAAATGTATTTTCCAACACTAATTATGTCTTTTATTGTTTGTCTCGAAACAAACCAAACCAAACCCCACTTCCCTTCCTGCTGCATTAGTTATCATTAGTTATGATGATCTCTTTCAACTTGTTAGCTGTACATCTCCTTTTGCAACATGTTTTACAGAGATACCTGAAAGTACAGTTCTACTGACGGATTAAGCTCTTGTGCCAAATTGGCTGGCTGCTTGTAACTGCTCAAACTGAGGATCGTTTGTCATTGTAGCCTTCAACTGAAGGACACTGCCATGTCATGTCCATGTCATGTAGTATCTCCTGTTCCATTCTGAATGCAATAGTGCCTTCACTTGTTGAGCATTACAGACCACAGCATCACTCTGATTTAATCATGTCCTACATCGTACAAAAGCATGACCATTGTTTTGGTTAACTAATTTGGACAAATCTACAAGTGTCTGCTGATGTGTGTGCCTTTGGTACTCATGTTTAATTGCTTTGGGACACTAAAGCTATCAACCAGTGAAACAACTTTTACAACTTTGCTCTTCTGCTATTTGCCGCTTCTTTTCAGATTATTTTCATGGTTGGCCGAGGGTATGCTTCTCCAGACCTCAGTAAATTGTACAAGAACTGCCCCAAAGCAATGAAGAGGCTTGTAGCAGACTGTTTGAAGAAAGTTAGGGAAGAAAGACCTCTGTTTCCACAAGTAAGTGTGTTTTCTGCATATAACAGTTTGAGTGTTTTATAAATAGCCATTAGCATACAAAACATTCTACAGGGATACAAGCTTTGGTTGAGAAGCTGAAGGTAGACATAGGAATAAAGTACAGCCTGCTTCCTATTTTTGTCTTTATTCATATGTGTATCTTCCATAACCCAGCTCCCTTAGGCAGTTCATAATTCTGATAGCACGTAACTCCTGTAAAGGTCGTTAAAAATGCTATGCATGCAGGCTGAAGCAGTGTTAGACTAACACTACAGCGATTTGCTTTTCAGCAGCTGACCCATTTTAGAGATAAGCAAAAAACCCAAAACCCCTAACCCAATAAAAATCAAATCTATCTTTATATTTACATTTTATTTTAGTGTAGATTTGAGGGAAATGAGAGACCGTTCCTCCTTTCCTTCCCCACAACTATGAACAAGCAAACAAAATCCCCTGGGGGATTTAAATTAATGTAGCAATTTTTGGTATTTTTACAAAGGATACTTTACCTTTTCCTGTCACTATGAGGATGATGAAGGTACTTTTTGTTATACTCATTAAATAACTGGAATTAAATATCAGCAGATTTTGGAAAAATGACTTCTTGCTGTTACAATCAAGTTTAACTTTTGTTGTTTAAAAAGTTCTTTCTAAATGTTGTTTTCTGAACAGACTGTTAGGCAGAAAATGCGATTCTTTCCCTGTTACTCTGTTGGAGAATTGTATAGATGCTTGTTAATCGATCATAATGTCTGTGAACTAAGGAAAAAGTATCCTGCATCCTCTGAAAGTCAGACTCTTCATAGCAATGAAACTGTATGGCATATTCCTAGAGTGTTGTTTTCAGTGTCTCCACATAGTATCTTGTTACCTTTAAAGGTATGCTTAAAGCCATAATAAATGAAGGTTTAAGACTTAAAAAGACAAACAGCTCTAACAAGCCCCCTTTTCATTTTACGCATTTCCCTCAGATACTGTCATCCATTGAATTGCTGCAACATTCTTTACCCAAAATCAACCGGAGTGCTTCTGAACCATCTCTGCATCGTGCCGCCCACACAGAGGACATAAATTCATGCACATTAACGTCTACAAGACTACCCGTGTTCTAGGATCGCGCTCCCTTCCCCTGGTTGTCTCCGGTGATGGGAAAGGAACAGAAGTAACAGAAGTTGTGCTTTTAATGCCTCAGTGTACAGGATCAGTGCCAGCAGGATTATCTGCGTCCCAGTTTTAAGAACAAGCTGCTAAGGATTTCTGCAGTTCTTATCCTGCAGGGACACAGCTCCACATTGCCTTTTTCTACAGTTTCTTTTACTGGGATAGTTAACAGACTATAAATCAAGAGATCTATTACTATTTTTTTAATAGATGCACTTGAGCCTTATTTTTCCCATACACAGAAGCGACGGATGTTTCTTTGGCAGTGTTTCTGGATTGATCTGAATCTGTTGATAAATTGGTATTCTTTACCGCAAGGATGGCTTGCCTCGGCGTTTGAGGAAAGATGATGCATTATGGTGCTCCTTGATTGCCCCACGCCATATGCCACTTCAGGTTGGGGGAGTTTCGCCTGAAATGGGTATTTGCAAACAGGACTGAGGGAAGAGGAGAAAACTTTCTGGAAATCAGCTCCTGCCTAAGAGCTTTCATCAAGCCAATGAAATAAGTTAAAATGCTAATTCAACACAAAATAGTTTTGCAATAGTTTTGCACATAGAAGAAAAACTCTTGCAAAAGAATGGAATATATTCTGAACTGTACTGCTCAGAGAAGGAAGCTAGCCAGTCTTGCTATGGTCATCTTCAGTAACTTAAGCAGCTTACTTTGGTACTATTGACTTGTCTCTTGCAGCCCAATGAGGTGGTAAGTGCAGAAAGACAGGCTTTTGTGGCTGAGAAAAGGCTAATTAACATTATCCAATACTTCTGCAAAATGAGCATAGTCTTCATCCCATCTGAAGCTGTCGTCCAAGAGATGCACTATCAAGAGGAAACTGAGCATATACAGTTTTTCTTGCTGATTTGGGTTTTAATTTTGTTTTTATTGCTCCTGAGAAAATGCATTTATTGTAAGCCAAGGTTCCTCCGATTATCTTATTTTAATAAAATAAATTAAATTTTAGGTTTAAGATTCAATGTCATCATTTAATGTAGTAATCCATAGTTCTGACATATACATCTAGGTTTGAAAAACTCAGAAAATGACATTCTGAATAATTTTTTAAAAGTTACTAGGATAGGTAATAGCAGTTCAAGTAAAAACACACTTGATATGATAACCTATAGGTTTCCAATCACATTCTTTACAAGATGTTTTTTATTCTACTGTAATAATCTTTCAGCAGCATCTACTTACTAAGATACCTGCACTGATCAAGCTATTTCACTGCACCATTTTTCCTCTGCATTTCATTTTCTGTGAACCTGTTTCTACTTAGATAGAAGTGAGTGTTTTGTTGTCTTGGCTGAACTCCGCAAACGACAAATGGTGGTTTAATCTAAGAATTCATTTTTTACGTAGCATTCTGTTTAAATATGTTCATTAGGGAAAGAATGGAAGCCAAGTTTCCGTTCTTGGAATGGAAGCTTGGGATTTTGTGTGTTTCTCTGTGCATACAGGTAAGTGCGGGGCTCCTGTCCGAATACATTGCTGAGGGCTTGTGAGTGAAGAGACAAGGTGTCTGTAACCACTGTTATCTCAATCTAAGCTGCTGCCTGTAATTTGTTAGGCAAAATACTTTTGCTGTGAATTTTGACAGCTTACGTGTGCAACTCTTAACGTCAAAACAGCCACTTCAGCTTCTTGCTTGCAGCAAGCAGAAAACCCACAAAGTGCTTATGAAAGGGAAGAGAGGAACTTGAAGTACATAAGCCAGACACGTACTTAAAAAATAATATCTAGACTGTTTGTCCTCAGAATATCGTATAACATTGTAAGAAGGGTGGAATATTAATCCGGAGGTGATAATTGAGCGTGACCATGAAATTGGCTTGCTAAAAAGTAAATTGAGAGTTGATGGAAACTGTTCCATATAGTTCTGCATGACTTTTAATAATATTCTTGGTATTTTAACTGCAGCCCTCTCTAAACATCATTTATCTCTCATTTTACCTTCATTTTAATAAGAGGTTAAGAAGGGGGACGAAAAGGAGAAATGGTAAGCTGCTTTTACTTTAGCTCTATTTCCAAAAAGAAACCATTAACTTCTAATTTTTAAAACAGGTTTTGTGTCTCTTGAAAAATTAAAATATTTTTGACAAATAAGCTTATTTTGACCAGCACTTGATGTCAAATTAGGTGTTAAGCTGTTAAGTGAAGAATTGAAAAGGTCTGAGTTTCTAAGTCCTACTGCTCTTACATTAAAACTTCTCTTTATGTTGTCCCTAGGTAGCTTTGAAAACAAGTTACCTTTTTCATTTCAGACTATTGTTACCTGGTTTATGTCTTCTTGGGGCAAAGTAGATCAGGAATGTCTTGTTTAAGGTAAAGATCATCCTCTCCATTGACTTTTTTTGGTATACTTTATTACTGAAAATATTTCTCTCTGGAAAAAAATTATGTGTAAGAGCAGCTAGAAACAAGCTTCAGCAGGGAGGCTAAGGGGTGTAAGTATTTTGGGTTAGAAACTATGTCTGAGCAAGTGCTCTTGAATATTCATCTTACAGTACTACATCTCTCTTCGTGATCCTTCACCTTTGTAATTAGTGATGAAGAATCACACTAATATGACTTACTAGAGTAAGACCTTCACTGGTGCCTTCATATGCCAGTTTTAAAAAAGCTGAGGAGTAAGTTGTTACAGATGCTGAGAAGCTAAGGCCTGACTTCACAGTGAGCATTGTTAAAAATTAACTTTAGAGTAGAAATAACTGTGGAAAAGTTACATTTCCTAGGTCAGAACAGAGCAAAATTTGCACGTTCAATTTGAGGGAACCATTGGCCAGCAGAGGTGGGGGAGTTCTCCCCCTTCTGTTGGAACCCTTACAGCAACGCAGTATTTCCACCCAGGATGTTTCTTAGCTTCAGTTTTGACCCAGAAATGCCAACCAGCAGACGAAGCGGATAATCCTGGAGTCACTAATTTGGTGCCATTAAAAAATGTTTGAATCTCAGATTAAGGTTCCTGCTGTTTGCTTTATGACAGTGACCTAGATCCTAGTTTTTAACCATCAAAGCAGCGCCCTATTTGCTGTGCTGACGTAAGGCTTTTTGCCCAAGTGTCTCTAAATATACTTTGCTTCACAATACAAATAATTTCTGTTGTCTCCACAATCAAGCGTTCTGAAGTGCTTGAATCTTTAAGCAGACAAGCAACCTCTCAAGGGTATGCAGTCTTATCCTCAAGCCACTGTTAAATTGATCCTCTGCTTATTCTAAGATTGTATGCTGAATGTGCTTGAGAAAGCTCTGCTTGCACTCAGGCGTGTTAGTGCTGTGTTCCTCGGTAGCCATTTCAGTTGTGTCCAGACCAAATTTTTAGTTTAACTGCAAAGTCAATACAAATGACTTAGTAGAATTAACTTCTTATATCAAATTGCTTTTGCTCCACAAACATGAATTAAATTTTTAACAAAAATAAAATTCAGTAACAATTTCATTAACTCAGAAGAGATGTGCCTTAGTACCTCACACCTCCTGGGCCTTCAACAGTGCTGTCCTTCAGCTGAAGGAGGGAGCCAGGGCTGCCGGGAGCGCTCTGGAGACGGGCTGGGGGCTTCGCTGTCCCCTTCCCCGTCCCCTGCGTGGGCAGCCTCGGAGGGTTCCTGCGGGCCCAGCAGCGCTGCCTGCCTGCGGCAGCTGGGGACGGGAGGCGCCTGGGAACGGGGCTGGGCTGAGGCTGCGCACAGCTTCAGAAGGGGATCTCCCACTTGTTAGAGGTGCGTGGGCATAGAAAAGCCTAAGGAGCAGCCGCACAGTTAAGAAAAGCAGCAGTTAAAACTGTTCCCTTTGTAACTGAAATTATTAATGTTGTAGGGTTGCAATCTATAAGATCACTGACATAAGGCGATCAGAAAATTATTTAGTTACTTCATTTAACCTGAAGCAAGGTTTCCCTTCCAGTTAAATACATCCAAACTAGTTGAATTGAAGAAAAAATTTAACTATTACTGTTGCAATGACTATTGAAAGTAACTACTTACTCTCATTATAGAGGTTCCAAAATCCAATTTGTACTGTAAGTTTAATTTAGCTGTATGTTGTGACTCCAGTATTGCTCTGCCTGAATATATTAATCGGTACAGTTGTATTTGCTTTACAGCAGGTGCTCTGAGACAGTTCCTGCCACTATCCACTTCACCCATTTTAAAAGGAGGGTAGGGACTGGACTTGCGCAGTCTTTGAGAGCCAGGCAGCGTCCAGGCCCCACTACTGGAACGCTCACTGTAAGAATACAGTAATGTGGATTCTGAGCTCTAGGTACTACTTTGAGGTATAGTGTTTTAGTTCTTAAATCTCCTTTTAAGGGAGAAAAAGCTACTGACCATTATTCCCAGTGGGTTTTTGTAGATATATGTTTAGTTGATCTAGTGGAAGGGGAAAAAAAACCAACCCAAAACCAAAATAGACTTAGCAATAGTTTTCAACAGCTTAAGCTTTAAATGTTAAGAAAGGAGCTGTATTTACACTACCACTCAATGCACAAGACAGCATATGTTAGGCCAAAGAGGGAGAAACCCTCTTGGGATTAAGGGATTTTTTTCCATGCAATCAATTTAACTATTTAAATATATTTTAGTATTTTTGTTGCCATACAAAAACTATCTGAAAACTTTACCAGGACTGCACAAGTAAACCACAGGGCACATTCATTCTAACTGTGCTGTAGAAAGTAAAAGCATGGCTAAATAAATAGCTAGACTGCTCTAGAAGACAGCACCTTTGGTTCTATTTATTGAGAAGTAGCAGAATCCTCATCGGCCCCAGAAAGGTGCATGAAAAGTTCTCCAAGTTCTGTTACTTCGTCGTCTGTGCTGGTCACAGTCCTACTTTCTCTGTCTTCAATAAAGTCCCACAGGCGAACAGAATTGAAGAACTGGAAGAGAAGAAAATCTGACTGAGCATGAACCAGAACTTGTCATGGCTCCATCAAAGGGTTTTCCATTATCGGTCTTATTTCTTCATTAAAAAAAAAGTCAGAAGTTGAGATTCAACCACTGGGTTTGTGCCAGGATTTACTAACACTGTCAGCAACATTTGTTGTTAAATTCAAAGTGACAACCGCTTTCCTTAGTGTTACAGCATGAATAGTGAGGTCAAAGTGGCCAGTATTAACGAGCTGTATCCAAATTAAGCCCAGTAGGCCTGCCTTGACCATTCAGGGTGGTGGCCAAGCCACAACGAGTTTTTGAGACCGCTTTAACCATCTTAGCTGGCCGTAGCACCAGCTATATGCAGGCAAGTGAGATGAGGTTTTAATACTGCTGGTGAAAGCTTTAATGGCTGAATTCCTTAGAAGAAGGGTTTGCCATGAGAAGGATTGGTTGAAAAAATAAATGCTAATAGATTTTTGCTATTAAATGAAAGCTCCTTTCTCCTTTCCCTAATAGCAAACCTGTGCCTCAAGGAAAATTGAGGGATGCTTTCTTCAGTTCTCCAGGGCCATGCATGGTATGAAACATACTGCAGTAGTACAAGTACACTTGACATTCAAAGTGTGTTTTTAATGACGCTTGACTGGAGTATTCCCTTACCCGCACAGTCCCCTCAGAGCTGAGCTGCTTCCGTGGCTTTTCAGGTTCAGCTCGTGTCCCATCTGGATAAGCATGAAGGTAAAGACACTTTCCTCCAAACGGGCAAGTTCCTTTCCCTTGTTCAAAGTACTTGCAGGGTTTTTTCCTGATTGAATTAGAAGAGAGAGAGTTACGGCCTTCCGCTAGTAGGAAATAGATACAGTTCACTCTCCCTGGCCGCTTATCTCATCCCTAGTCAGTGACGCAAAGTTAACGCACCAAGAGTTTTGGTCTCCCATTCCCTAACTGATAGCAGTCAAAATAGATGGGAAAGATTATTAAAAGCAAACAAAGAAATACATAAAACAGCAGCATCATAAGTCAAAAAAATTAAACTATCATAAGACATGGAAAGTGAGGGATGTTCAAAGAATGTCATTGATCCTACACGTGCACGTTCATCATAATGAACAAATCCAGCGCTGTTCTCTAGCAACGCCTCTCTCCTGTGTTGGCTACCAACCTGTTCCTCTCATTAGCTCCTTTGGAAGTTCTACGACAATACTTTGTTAATTTAAGTTTCCATCAGCTTTGTGGTTCAACTAAGCTGTTCAAGCTGTGTAGCAAATTTTTGTAAGGGTGTTCCTTACAACGGTCACGCAGCGGTACTCGGGGCGGCGGGGAGGGGCTGATGGATTGTTCTACAATGAAAAACAGCTGAAGAGGAAACTACAGAGAAAATGCAATTGAACTTCTAAACTTTATATAAAAATAGTGATGAAACTGGTTCCTAAGGCATAGATACAGTCTATCAAATAGCAACTAAATGGAGAAGAAAGCACAACAATAACAAAAAAAAAAAAAACCAAACAACGAAAACCCCCCAACCAGGCAGCGCATCAAAAGCAGAATGAATTTGTCTTGGTTTGGAACTCAAGTGCTCTGTGACTTCCAGGTTTCTAGGTCTGACTTTTTCCCTCCCGCGCTGGCATATAAAGCAGAATGGATTTGTGCTGGCATGACCCCTGCTCTTAGCTTAGACTCCTCTTTATTAGCATTTTTTCATTCCATGCAATACTAAATCCTCAAGTCAAACTGGCTGCCAAGAGATCTAGCCATAAAAACCTCTTTGGTACAGAAATTCTCTCTATCTACAACACAATGTATTAGTCTTAGCTGAGCTCTTGGGCAAAACCCCTTTTTGTATTGTCTTCTATATGACAGGTTGACAAGAGCCAAACCCAACCTCTCAGGCTACCCGACACCCCTGTTGCAGTAACAGGAGAGCTGACCTCGCAGGGAACACGCCGTTTAAACACTGCACTAAGCTGAGGCTTTTGAGCGCAACTTACCGCCCTCAATTCAAAGTCCTTATGACTTAAAATGAAACCCCAGGACAGCAATAGGGTATTGAAAACAAACCGTATCTGAAGAACCTCAGTTTAAAGTGATTGATTTTATTCGAATATTTTGCCCGACTATAAGATAAAACAAGACAAGATGCTGGAGTCATTTAATGGAGCAGTACTGCTTTCAACAATTCTGCTGCTGTGTTAGAACAGGACTTCAGAGACTTGAAGCTTCCCAGGCAGCTGAGAAGCTGGTAGCAACAGCTACACACAGTTTTAAGTTAGGCCTATTTTCTTCTGTACTCCGAAGGGCATGTTTAAAGGTTGGTGCACATCACAGAATAAAGCTGCGCAACCTTCAGCAAAGTAGCCATCGCTCACTCGGGTCAAGCACAGCTCTGCTCGTTCACCTTAAAAAGAGTGAGCAAGGGGCTAAGTAACGGTATCTTACTGCTCTGCGAGCTGCAGGACCCTTACGCCTCCCAGGCAAGCACAGCTTCGCAAAGCTGCTGGAAAACTACCCGGCAGCAGACCTCTCCCAGTGCTCCGAGCACCGGGGCAAATCGTTATTAGACAATAAAAGGAATGCAGTCACGTAGTATTTTCCATTTCCAGTAGACATTACAAAAGCCCCGTGAATTTTTATCCCATACTTCAAGAGACTATTACACTTTTCCTTCCCTATTTGTTTTCCTCAGCAACTGACAACCTTCCGGGCAATTATGCCTAAGGGATCAACAGAAAATGCACGAAGCCAGCTTTGCCAAGTGAACTGAAATAGCTTCAACATTTCAGAGCGCAGTGGGTTTGAGTAATTTCTGACCTATAATTACGTGACAGACCCTTTCGTAGCTGTCACAAAGTTGAATACAAGTGTTAACAGAGATGAAGAGTTCCCTGTAGAATGGATTGTAATTACATAAAGTTTAAAAATACAGGCACTTTGATTGACTAAGTCTTAATGTATCTATCTTAAGGACAATATAAATAGTATTTGTGGTTACTGAACTTACCCCACTCCCTGCTTAAATGCCTCAATCAGCTCATTTTTCTTCTCCTGGTCTTCTACCCAGTACGCACTGGGAATGACAAACTCGGATATCACACGGCACTCCGGGCAAGACCTTAATGGATCAAGACAAAAGAGCAATGCTCTGTTACCTTCCCAGAGCGATACCCCCCATAAACCAGCCAGAAGGAGCAGTCTCCTGAGGGAAAGGGAGCGGGTTTGTCACACCGAAGCAGCGGGCGCCTCCTCACACGGCAGTGCAGCACCCGCCCAGCAAAAGTAACAGGTATTTCCTCAATACGCAGGAATGAACTGTACGTGCTAACCCCGATACGCAGAACTAAACCGTAACTATTACGCGCGTAGCGCAGCTCCCACGCAGCAGAAAGCCAAACCAGCTGCAAACAGGGAGGTCTCAGCCTTCTGAAAGGCGATCTGACTTCTACCAGCAGTGATGCGTTGTTCACTTAGTGGTTTTACGAGATGGATTTCTACATGAGGAACTAAGATCTAGAACTGAATATGCAACTCCAGGTACCTCAACAAGCCTAGGAAAGGCTTTATTACCCCCTCCCCATAGCTCCCATAAACACCTTGTCTCCCAGCAGGCAGTGCTTTGAGAACTAAGCCAAGTCCCTCCTTTAGATTGACTCTACAACGACCCGTATGTTCACCATTATGGAGAAATGTAAAAAACATGCTTGCAGAATTTGTATTAGAATTTAATCCATACTCAAAACACATTCCAGGGCACTGTTCCTGAAAAAAAAACCACCTCAGCAGTCCCTACTGTAGGCAGAATATCTCAGTACCTGTCCAAGAGAAGCTCGACTCCAATACAGGTTACGTCCTAATGAGCGAACGTTCACTTCAATGAAATTTATAATGAAAGTTGTGCAGAAAAGTCTATTTTGGCAGAAGACTGAAAATATTTCCCACCTTTTCCTCAGCACACTTGTAACTTGAGTTTTCAAAGAGATGCTCAAAAAAAGGAAGTTCCCTTAATTGGATGTTTTAAATTGTCTCATCTGAGGAGCAGCATGTTTGGAATACATATTTTTATAGAGCTAGAAAATGAAGGCATTTACTCAGATACAGATAAATGTGTGATTAGTGGGACATCTAGCTTGAGTAAGCTATAATTTAGAGAAAAATCCAGTAATCAAACACATACACAGAAAAAAAGGAGTTAATGTTTTTGCACACAGGGCACAGGCTAACAAGGTCTCAGCTCTCCCAGAGTCCACACGTGCGCACTTCTCCCCACCGTCAGCGCAACGGGAGAGGGCGAAGTTACACAGGGCCGAGCTCTTCCCACAGAGGACCGCAGCGTGTAAGTGAACCCTTACCAAAGGATACCTGACGCGTCCTACTGGTCTTGAAGGTAGTTCTCACAGCCTCACGCCAACGTCCTGGAATTTGCCAGCACTTGGACCAGGATTTTCTGAGCTTAGATCTTATTAATGGCTGTTAATGTTTACAGCTACGGAATCCCCTACCACCAGTTTTATTTCCGTATCAAGTCAAAGCACAGCGGAGAGCCCATCCCACTGACACGGGCCACAGAGAAGAGATTCTGGTTAACATCAGCTTACTTTATGATGGGATTCTCGAACTGCTTGGCACATCTCCACTGCCGGATGCAAGACAAGCAGTACGTGTGATTGCAGTTGGAAAGGATCCCAAACCTCCTCTCGGAGGCTGATGGCTTCTCGTACACCACTTCCATGCAGATACTGCACACTTTGTCCTGGCTTGCCTGAAAGGCAAAGGCCTTCTCCATGTCATGCTCAAACGTCGCCATGCACATCTGTCACAGGAGAGACGTCACTGGTTACTGCAGTCCATATATCAGCCTGCTCCTTGTAAAACAGAAGTGTCTACGAAAGGGATCCATTACAGGAAAAATAAGGTACACTGGTTAAGAGCATCATTCCTACCCTTCATCGTCATAATTTAAGAACATTAAATTCAGTCACATATTTCAGTCCTTCAGTGTTCTCTACAGCTTCAGGAGTATCAGAAGTAAAGCTGCCTGAACACTCTTCATTGACACCTTTCTACATCTCTGTCACAGAACAGGTGTTGCACAAGGAAGTGCTTCAAATACCCCTCAAACCATCTAATTCAGGGTCCAGAATGGGTGCAACACTCAAGATGTTACTTTGCTTAGCATTAAGGCCACACTCGTTCACCAGATATTAAGTTTTACCCTAGCTAAGGGATTAGTCTCTCATTACAAGCTTTCCTACAGCATTTCCCGGCACAGTATCCCAGTAGCGACAATCAATAACCAATTTACACTTTCACAGCACTACAAGGTGAGCTGGTGGTTATACCTGCATAGTTTTACCTCTTGCTTTTCAAAGTTCTCAGGACTTGACAAGTAAAATACATTTAAAAGACTTAAAATTATAATAATAAAAAAAAGGACAGAAAATAATTCCACATTAATAGCAGCACTCTGACTACTGCACCTTCTCATCCAACACACACCTCTGCTTCAGGCGCCGAGCGCCTGAGAGCAGCGGTGACGGGATACCCTGTCAGATATCAACGAGCTCCCAGGAGAAGTGAGAACTCCCACACCAGCACGTTTATGTCGACTGCACAAAATCTGAAGCGTTTAACCCTTTGGATTCTGCTCCAGATTCTGGAGACACTTATGATTCAGTAACCACTAACACTGCTGGTCTTCCTTCTCCTCAGCCTTGAGAACTTCTGTTCCTGACCGGCCCTGACCTAAATCTGGTAGCCAGGCAGAGAAAAGAGCGGCCCCTTAAGCCCATCTTTACCCAACCAATTCCTCATCCAGTCCCTCCAGCCGTCCTACTTCAAGTTCAGCTCCAAAATCTTTGTCTGTCCCTACTTGACCCTGCCCTGCAATCAGCCACGACCAAGAGGAGACACCTGAAGAGGCAACTCAGCAGCCCAGCGGGGCAATCTCTCAGAACGCACCAGCAGCCCACAGTTCCTCTCCCCCACTTTACATAATGTACCACTGAAACGTCGTGTAAGCTACAAAAGACATTTTTCTGGTAGAGTTTTAGGGTGTTCTGGGAGAAGGCTGCAGGCATGGGGAAGAAAAGGAGTTGCTGTAAAAGGCTATCTGCATCATCATTACTAATTAAGCCCCAGATGCTCGAGCAGACCACTCTTAGAATCATTTTATAGCTAGATAAACAATAAAACAAAAGCTCTTTGCAACAACGGGCTCTTCTACAAAACACATCTTCGGATTTTAGAGCAAACAAACCAAATCTTGCACTGAGCAAAGCAAATCTCACACTGATTTCATGTTAACATTACCATCTCGTGAGCCTTCCTCTGTTCCTGGTCGAAAGGGTGAAGTACTTGCAATCCACATATCTCACACACGTCTCCGTGGAGGTAAAGGCAGCGATCTCCGAAGTGGCACGCTCCCGCCGCAGCGTAAGGACACAGCTGCTCTCCATCAGCACAGGAGCTTCCAGCTACCGGATCTTCCAGTCCGCTGCAAATAGCTTCCAAATACGAATGGGGCTTCATTTCCAGGTTATCATTTTGGTCACTGCAACACACCACATCACTTGTGGCACCGGGTTTCTGCTTTTCTTCATTCAAGCCACACAGATCTTGGGAAACAGAAACATAACGTGAACCACGGAAGACGCTGCACAAAACCCACAAAGCAGCTCCATATACTTTCTTTCCAACGATTACCTTTTTTTTTAAAAAGTTTCCCTCCCAGTGAAATCTCAGCTCTAAGCCCCTTTTGCTCACAAATCACAAGAATATTCACAAACTACCTACTGAAAAGTTCGATTTCAAGATTTCTTCTGCTGTTTTCTGTTTACAAACAGGCTAAAAAACCCTCTCATCTCCCATTAGGGCAACTGGCCCATTCAGTGGGACCGCGTGAACAGGCGGGAGCAGCGTGTGGGGGCTCGGCTCCGCCGCCCTGCCTGCGGGCGTGGACCGGTGTTTCCCTGCCTGCGCTCCTAAGGGCTGGCACAATCCTCCACAGAGCACGTGCCGGGTACCCCGGCACAAAGCAGCCAGGTTTCTCACCATATCAGATGCCCTCACGTTGAGAACAAAATGCACAAAAAGATCTGAGGGGCAGAGATATTTTAACCAAAAAACCCAGATCAAAACAAAAAACCACCCCCAAAAAAAACATCCTTCAGGGCACACCAGGCTAAAAACCAGCCAGCTAGATGCGGTCATTAAAAGGTGGTGACAGGCACAAGCGTTTCCAGGAAAGAGGCCTCATCGGATAGGAATTCCGACTGCACCTCTCCGGCTGTCCACAAAACTCAAGTAATAAAGTGAGAAAAACTACCTCACTCCTATCAAGCACCAAGGAGAACGAGCGGCGCACCGCTCCCACTCACTTCTGTCCCTGAGCACTAGTGTTTTCCTCTCCCGTTTGCCAGTCTCGTGCAGTTTGCTCCTGATGACCGGCGCGCCGTGCTGGGGAGGATGGCGAGGGCTGGGCAGCGCTGCCGAGGAGAGGGGAGGTGGCGCAGGGGCCGCCGCACCCCCCGACGCAGGGAGCCTGGTGTGATCATACCTGCGAAAGGAAAAAGACGGAACAAGCGTTACAAAGGCTAAACCTGGCACGGTGGCGGGACAGCTCCCCCGATGAATATTTAAACAAAAGAAAACTGAATAGCTACTTTTTTTTTTTTTTTTTTAAAGGACTGTTCTGACAAGTTGGCTGTACTGCTCAGTCTCTTTCAAAGCCAGACTGAAAGGCTTCTCAGCCTCAGAAAGCACATGCCTCTGAAAGCACACCTATAGTTTCTTCTCCAGAGATGGCCAGCGTAGCTGAAAGGACATTATTCATGTGCATATTAAATTAGGCCTTCGCCATCCCCTCACACAAACAGGTTTGCTGGCATTTCTCAGAGAGGCAACATCAGAACGCTGTGCAGGAAGGAGCAACATTTCGTGGTCTTGTTTCCCCCTTACAAGCAGCAACGCTGAGACTTTATGCTCCCACACCACAGGCGAAGACGCAGTATTCGCATACGGGATAGGGAAGGAGTCGAAACATCCGGTAAAGCTACAGAAATCTACTCAAGCAGCAGAGCAGAAGCGATCAGTGCAGTAAAGAGGCTGGTCCAGTAAAGCCACGGAAACACCTGAAGCCTAGAATTTTTTGATGGGAACAAAAATATTCTCTGTATCTGTTTCTGGTCCTGTACTTAGTGCCCACAGAGGTGCCACAGGCACGAATTGCTTACAAATTGCCTTATCGAGTGCCCTGAACTCCAGCAAAACTGCTGGAGTGAAACCGCAACGTGCTTTGCAGCCATCCTTACGGTCCAGCCAGCGTATGACGTGGTCCCCGTGACTCACACGGCTGCCAGCAACATTATACACTATTAATTCAATGTGAGCAGCTAACAGGAGCTACAGGAGTGACTGATGTTCAGGCTCCTGATCCAAGGTTGGCTCCGTGAACTGAGCCAAGGAAGGGAAATACGACTAAGCCATTGCAATCGCAGCAATGCCGTGAGGTCCCGTTGTCAGGTGACGGTACAAACACGGGCTTCTCATCCGTGACCAGAATTTTTCCACAAAGGAGCCACGAGCTGCCCTGTGGCACGTCCCTGATGGAATGTAACAACATTAACTAACGCATAGTATTTACTAGAGCATTTCTCGAGGAGTTTTAACCAGAAGACTTCAGGAAAAGGTGTGGTACTGTTCAGCTTTCCCACCAAAGCGAGGGAAGCATGAGAAAAATACTTTGCTCTAAGACAGAACTGAAAGTCCTCGAAATTGTGCATCAGAATTTGCACAAAGGGGGCTACGAGCTACGTCAGGAGAAGGGAGTGAAGCACTGCCGAAACGCTGCCCGCTTCCAGCCACTTCAGTCATATGGAAAGGAAGCCAAGCAGCCAAACGCTACTTCATGTGAAGCTGCACACCTGAGGCTCTGGTTTTTTGTATTTAATAGGTCTTACTATAATAAGAACCAGAGGAAAACGTATGTGAAACCTGAAGTTTAATTTCTGCAGAGTAAAATAATTGCTGAAGCCAAGACAGAGTAAAACTATAATATTGCATCCACAAGCTGGTTTTGGTCAGGGGAGAAAAAGCTCATCTTTAATATATTATTTCATTCCCTTTGCCGTTTAAAAAGTCTTTTCTTTTTTGATCTTTGATTCCCTAGAGCGTAAAGGGATGCACGTGATGACTGTGCCCAGTTCTTCTGAACTCACTGTTCCAAAAAGAGTCAGGGCTTTACCTGCACCGAGCTCCATAGGCACACTGGCCCTTCTGGTAATACTTGCAGATGGTGGAGGATTTGCTCGTAGATAAATCATGCGAGAACAGACACTTGTTTCCCTCCCGACACACTCCTTGCATGTAGTACCTGGGGGAGAAGCAGTTCTGGTCAGAGCAGCCTGCTTTGTAAAGACGAGCCTAAGGACGGTTCTCCTTCCCGGAGGAAGCTTTGAGAATGTCCGCCCGACCCTGCCTGGCCCCTTCCCCGGAGCAAGGCTCCCCCCCGGGAGGCTCCCCCCCGGGACTCCAACAGCTCCCCGCAGCCCCGCCCCCAGGCAGCAGCGGGCACCGGGCAGCTCCTGCCGCCGCCCCCCGGTGACCGGCCGAGGCGCTGGCGCTGCGAGCCCCGGCCTCCCCCRCCGGAGGAAACGCGCCCCCGCGGCCTGTGC